>PVHY01010028.1:32078-53764 GCA_004024945.1 Uropsilus gracilis
TGTCCTCTCTCTCTCTCTCTCTCTCTCTCTCTCTCTCTCTCTCTCTCTCGTCTGTCTGTCTGTCTTGCTATTTTTGCCCTTGGAACCGCAGTCTCATGTTGCCCGTGGTACCACAGACTCAAGTGATCCCCAGCCTCAGTTTCCCAGGTAGCTGGGATTACAGGTGTGCGCCACCACACCCAGCTATTTTTGGGCGACAAGGTCTCGCTGTGTTGCCCTGGGCGGGTCCCGAACTGTGGTCCCCAGTCCCAACCGCAACTCCATAGGCTGTTGCTTACAGGCATGCGCCACCGTGCCCGGCCCTGAGTGCCCTTTTCTAAACAGACAAAGCACCCTCCAGGTGACCTGAGCATTCTGACTGCACAAGCTGGAAGCTGTGGGTGGGGGTGGGGGTGCACTCTAGAGAAGCAGACTATTCTCCCAAGTCTCAAAGTCAGGCATAGGATGACTTTTCAGTAGACTGTTCTGACAGCAGAGGTTTACATTGCCTCGCCTCTCCTTGCTCTTCAGAGCAATCACTATGCACATTTCATATAGCCCAAGTTCTAGAACCTTTCATGCTCCTCTTCAGTGTGCAGTATGTCATCTTCCAGTAGGGTGGGGGTGAGACTTTGTCACCTGGATGACCAGAACCCAGAATCTCTGCAATTGAACTTGTGCTTGTGTGCATGTACATCTGTATTCTCCCATAACTTAAGAGATACCCTATGCATGGTCTATGCACTGCCCAATCTGTACTCATTCTCCAGCTTACTTGGCTGACTAGAATGGCCACTGCCATGAATGCAGCTACTCCTCATTTCCCCTGTTCTGCTACCATAGTGAGCCACCAATCTTGATAAGATATCCATATGTCAGTTTACTGTCACCAGAGATGAACTGGTGAAATTCCCCATGAGGAACATTTAGTTTTTCCTAGTTGTATTTACAGGAAAGTTTTATCAAAACTTTCCAGTCTACCATGTTCTGGGTGGAGTCTCAAGAATCTTAAATCAGGTATAAAAAACCCACCATTAAGGAAGAATGTTTTATTTCATACATGGAGCCAATGTCTACAAAACCCTTCCAGGTAATGTATGTGGTACCAGTCCTATGGCTTTCAGGATCCCTGCACTACATTTTGTAAGCAAGGTCATTTTCTGGACCTTGCTTTTAACAGATTTTGTGGACCTCAATATGAGAGAAATTCATCTTTGTAGATACTGCAAGTGAAACCTGGTGATGAATCTGTGAACAGAACAACAAACAAAAACAAACACATATACATGCGCACACACACACACAAACCACAAAAACTGTAGAATGAGACTGTTGGAAATGAAACCGATATTCCTTATAAATTTTCCAGACAGAAATCTGTTAATCTCCTCATAGTAGTGGCTGAGGCTCACAAGGCCCTAGATTTGCTAACAATATAGCAAAATGGCCACTTGGAGTTAATTAACAAAATGCAGTGCTTAGGTAAATGAATAAAGCCAAGTAACCACAATGTATACAGGCTTTTCTGAAATAAAAGATCTGTATAGGTTATTTATGAGCTAAGGGAAACTTTTTAAAAAAAAATTACCCAAAAATTGAAAACAAGGCCAAAGATTATGTATGCTTTCAATATTATACTGACTTTAAACAAGAAAAAGATTATCTGGCCCTACAGTGAATGAAACTTTCACTATTTACTGTTGATAAGGCCAGAATCTATGAAGTCATTTGTTGATTAATGCATAAAAATACTCCAAAATCCTTCTAAATTGCAAATCATTACTGTTTGATAGAAAAGATCTCAGGAATTTTATTGACTTATTTTGAGGTTTTATTGCCCTGTTGGATATTAGGCAGTGTTGTATGTTATCCCAGGAATTAACCCTTCATTGACTACATATATCAGTCACTGGTATCCTTTGAACCAGCTTTACTAGTCTATAGTTGTCTCGTTAATAAATTAATGATAAATCTGTGACACAATGTGAACTATGTATTTGAGTTGCTTTTAACCTTTCAAAAATTATACTTGATACATCTTGTTTTCCAAACTGAAGGAAACAGTAAAATTCAAGACCTCATTTTTTTTTTTTTTGCTCTGGATAATATAAACATTTGCAATTAAGAATGTGATAATAAAAATTAAAAGCATCTATAAGCAGTATATGCACATTTTTATTGGTATCTCTTTTCTTTCAGTGCAAATTTGTATGATTAAAATCAGGAAAGAATTAAAATCTTTTTCAAGTGTATGGGATGAAATTTACTGTTGCCAGCTGTAGGGCTGTAGGACTCACACCTGTTCAGTAAGAGCCTCTAACCCTGAGGCAGTAAATCTTTTTTTGTTTTGATACTAAATGTTCTTATTTTCATTATTTTTAACAGTTAATTTTAACAAAATGACAAATGCTCTTTCTCCAGCTTGTTTGACTGACTAGAATGGCCAGTCTTGGATGCAGTTAGTCCTCATTTTCCCTAGATCTAGTCTTCTGCAACATTTATGATCCTTACTCAGCAGGTTTTTCTGGAGAATCTTGGTTTCTTAGGCTAAGTGGTGAGCTTCAAAGAAGCCCATGTGGGGATGAGACCACTCAAGGTATGATCTCAGGGAAACCCATCCTGACCACAGCCCCCTATACACAAATGCACTTACTTGAATGGACCTGGCAGGAACAAGTACCAAAGTGTTTTAGAAATGACTGTCTAACCCAGCACAGGCATTAGAAAAATACTCTTTGCAAAGGGTGAGGACTATGTGGAACAGGAGGTGCATGGGCTGCCAGCTCCAGCTGTGGCACCAGACTCCATTGTAGCCACCTGCCTATGGAGGGGACTGTCAGAGTCTTAGGCTCTGGGTGGATAAAGGCCCACACCCTAGAGCTACCCTGGGACCGACCAGGAATGGGCAGGTACCTCTGGAACATCCTGGTTAGCACTTGTGGGTCTATATGAAGGGTTAGGGATTCTTGGATCCCAGCTTTGAGCAGAGTAAGTGATGGTCAGGTTGTTGTGACCTTCCATATTTGACCAGGATGGCACAGGCTAGAGTTGTGTCTTCTACCAGGTTTCTCAGATTCTTCTCAGATTTCTATAAGAGCCCAGGAAAGTCTTCACATCTTCTACTTTCATGGCCCCTACTGTGTCCAAGGCGGCAAATTTCCCAGTTATTAGTATGACTCAAGAAAATCTCTGGGGATTTCATTAGAACTATTTTGAAAGAGAAACTTGGAAGAGATGCATTTGTTACTACAGATGAAAATATAGCCAGTACAGAGGAAAACACAGCAGAGATAGAAGTAAACAGTCCTTGATCTAAAATGCCTGAATTTTAGGTTTCACCCCTTACATCCCCCTAATATGAGAACTTTTCTGATATAATGATGAATTTACAGTGAACTGGTAGATGTGGGAATGGAGGTGAGGTATGCAGTTTGCATACAGTCAACTCAATGTAAAGGGATATTATTTGATGTATGGTAATTGATTAAATGAAAACAGAGGTTACATTGTGAAAAATGTAAAGAACAGTTAAGAGAAAACAATTTTTTGAGACCAAGTACAATGAAACCCACAGATACTACATACATTGTATGTATTACTGCAGAGGAATACCCTTTCCCTACATCAATAAACCCTGCAGTGAGGGATAAGCTAGAGGTTCTGAATCTTGACTCCACAGCAGGGGTCTTAAAAAAGAAATGGGCACAGAAATGGAGGAAGCAGGGAAAAAGAGCTTCCATCTAGAGCCTTGTAGTAACATTAAAAGAAAAAAAGACAGAACATACTAAGAAAATTAAAAATTATGAAACTTTTAATAGAAAATTTAGTGAAATGCCACTAATTTGAATAAATTTATGTATTCTTTCACTACTGTTCTATACTATTGGGTGATCTTTTCTTCTCAAAATTCAGATGCTTTTAAACATATCAATGTGCTTATTTTTAAACTACTTCCTGCTTGTCTTATTTAATGGTAGTTTTAATATGAAGTTCTTCTCTGCCCTCTTCCCCCAAGTTATCCATGTTGAGTTGTATCTGCACTTGGCCTGAGAACTCTTAGCATCACTTGGTAGAAAACACCTTTGTCTACTATGTAACCTTTTATGCATGTGTAGGCTATAGAGGGTAGTTCCCAATTACTCTCTCCAGAAGTTGTGAAGCTCAAATGAACAATCAGAAAAGTGGTTTCCTGAATGATATGAAGAAATTATATGGCTCACCTTTCTAAGATAGGCTTAAGATAGAAATTTAAGCCAACTTACAAAAGTATCTGACAATAAACATAGAAACAACACCTTTATTGATGGTGGGACAATAAAGAGAATCAAATTTAGTTTAGAGGTAACCAAAAACATTTGAAAAGCAGAACATTAAAACTTCCAAGATTCTTGTCAAAGTACAAACACATACTCAAACACTCAGCATAGAAAGAACAAATACTGATATGGAAAGGGTCAGAGTTCTCATTAACACTAAATTAGAGCAAGTTCTTGAACTTATAAGTTTGAATCTTTGGAATTATCAGATAGCCCCTAGGAAGTAGTACTTAATAAAGGAAAAAAAAAGATTCCATAAGACCTCAAGGCGGCTGTATAGGGAGCAATCAAATGGAAGCAAAAGAAAAAAGGGAAACCCCTTACTAGGCCAGAGAGCAGGTATGTCAGTTCTTAATTAGTAAACAAAGGGTAAGACACACTTATTCCTAACTATTTGACTGAATTCAGCTACTCCCTGTAGATAGAATATGTGTGCTGCCCTCAAATCCATGTTGACACTAACATCCAGTGTAGTGATATTAGGAGATGGAGTTTTGGGAGGCATTGGATCACGTGGGCTGAGCTCTCTTCTTCAAAACCAGTACAGGAGACCTCCAAGAGCTCCCTTGGCCTTCCACAAGGGAGGACACAACAAAAAGATGGTTGTCTAGGAAACAGGAAGCAGACTGTCATCAGATATTGACTGTGTCAGTGCCTTGATCTTAGACTCTCCCATCACCAGAATTATGGGAAATGTTTGTTGTTTAACCACTCAATCTATGGCACTTTTGTTAGTTGTATAGCTGGGTTTGTGTGTGTGTGTGCAAGGTACTTTATATACATTGTCTTACAACACTCTTATGACAGTAATGATTTATTCCCATTATACAGATAAAGAAACCAAGGATCAGAGAGTTAAGAAGCTTTTCAAGGTCACATTATTGCTAAGAGGGGGTAAAAGAATTCAAGCCCAGCATTGGAAAATCCATGTCTATCTTATTAGTCAAGTTGTGGTGCCCAAGTAATAAATTTCGGTTTATTCGAACACTTGGTAACATTGAAAAACAGGAAGTATTTTAGGCTTATTAGGACACATAATCTCTGCTCCAACCACTCAATGCTGGGAGAGTAGTAGAAAAACAGTCAAAGACAACATATAAATGAATGTGGCTGAGTTCCAACAAACACTACTGAGAGAAAAAAGAGGCAAGATGGACTTGGGTCCAGGACACTTTACCACTATTTGCTTTAGACAGTATTAAACATTACTGTCTAAAGCATGAATGAAATGAAAATGAAAAGCGCTAATGAGAAGGGTTTAGCCCTTTTCCTTTTTACTCCATTCTCCTAATCTAACCTCTCAGACCTTGAGGCTTCCCAGATACCTATACCTCTTCAATACAATTGTAAAATCTTCTCTAAAGCCTCTTCCCAACCCTTCCAGCCCCATTTTCTACTGTTTTCTTAGATTGCTATCATTGCTGGATTTAGACTTGATTCATCCTTAATGATTCAGTCCTTCATTCTCACTACCAACACTTCTTTAAAAGATTTTTTCCCTTTACTTTTCCTCAATAATAGAACTAAAGTCTACAGAGAATGAAAGGAGTAACAGGATAGTGCAGACAGGCAAGAGCATGAATTAGCAGCTGGGTGTTCATAAAGAATAAGACTCAGGAGGGGGTGAAAGAAAATCTGATAGCTATTTCTTTTCTCTATCCTTTCTATGATTTCCCACGCAATACTTAATAAAGATAAAAATTACCCTTTGTATAGTGTTTTGCTAAATGTTTATTCAAACATTTGCTTGTGTTTCCAACCCCATTACTGGTCTTTGGTCACCCATGTAACATGTCAATAAATCATTGGATTCCATGCCTATTCTACTTTCTTTAGAATTTTAGGATATAGCAAACATAAATCAATATATACAAAGGAAAAGAACATAAAAAATGTGGGTAAACTTAAAGACCAGAGAAATGGCAACTTCATCTTGGAGGGAAACTTTAATTTCAAGGGGATCACTGTCCCATGAGCTACATTCCATGTCTGACTGGAAGCTATGTCCATGTGTTTCTGAGTTGTTTCAGTTTTTCTTTTCTTTTTTGAGACTAGGTCTCGTTATTTTTGCCCATGGAACCGCTGGCTCATGTTGCCCGGGGCACCTAGGACTCAAGTGATCCCCAGCCTCAGCTTCCCCGGTAGCTGGGATTACAGGTGAGCACCACCACACCCAGCTATTTTTTGGGACTAGGTCTCGCTGTGTTGCCCCAAGCAGGACTCGAACCGTGATCCCTAGCCCCAGCTGCTTCATAGGTTGAAGCTTACAGTTACGAGCCACCATGCCTGGCCTGTTTCAGTTTTTCTTGACTGGAACTTTAAAGAAATGAAGTCTCCTTGGTACTGTAACCATACCCAATTAAGGATTCACCCAATAGTAAGAATAATACTTGAGGGACTTGATAAACAATTAAGGTTTTGACCCATTCTCTACTTTAATAGTAAATCCCAAGAAAGGAGAAAATTGGTAAGCCACTAAGTAGCAGGAGAATGACAATTATCAAAATTTATGACCAGTGCAATCCATGTGAATATTAACTTAGAACCTCAGGTAAATACAGTCTAGCAATGTTCATTAGACATAACTATATTCTGGGAAGGGAGAAAATTCAAAGTATAGCTCAAGCTAACCTCTAAGAGTTTATAGCTAATGTAAAAGAAAATAGTCACTTTCTGTGCATCTACTTCGGATTTAGTGAATAGCTTTGCCTACCCCACAAAATACAAACTTCCTTACAAAATGAGGTTTTGATGTGACAAAGGGAGGGGGAAATTGGATATCAAACTGATTATATGGTTAACCCACTCCCAAAAATTTCCTTAATTTCTATAAAAAGGTATATGGGCAGCTGGTGAATCAAAATTTGAGACTGCTGTTAGAAATTTTCATAATTAATAAATTGTTTATGGCTCAAAACTATGCACTATGCAATTAACATCAGATACATATAGATTGATCTTCAAGCAGCATTTCATGGGTCTTCCACCTCAACACTCAGGTACAGAACACAGTGACAAAAACCAACTTACGTTTCTTCACAGTCAATTATTTTTCAGGATTGGTCTTCACTGTGAATTCTTTGATGTCTGATGAGGGATGAACTGCACTTAAAGCTTTTCCCACATTCATTACATTTATAGGGTTTCTCCCCAGTATGAGTCCTCTGGTGTTGAATAAGAGCTGAAGAATGAATGAAGGCTTTTCCACATTCACTACATTTGTATGGTTTCTTTCCAATATGAATTCTTTGATGTTTAGCAAAATTTGAGCTGCGGCTGAAGGTCTTCCCACATTCATTACACTCATAGGGTTTCTCTCCAGTATGAATCCTCTGATGCTGAACAAGATGTGTGCTCTGACTAAAGGTTTTTCCACACTCACTACATTCATATGGCTTTTCTCCAGTATGGACTCTCTGATGTTTAGTAAGTGATGAACAATGGCTAAAGGATTTTCCACATTCCTGACATTTATAGGGTTTCTCTCCTGTATGAGTTCTTTGATGTTTAATGAGTGCTGATGAATGAATGAAAGCTTTATCACATTCATTACATTCATAAGGTTTTACTCCAGTATGAATCAGTTGATGCTGCACAAGATGTGTACTTCGATTAAAACCTTTCCCACATTCATTGCATTCATATGGTCTTTCCCCAATGTGAATTCTCTGATGTATTGCAAGGGATGCACTTTCTGTAAAGGCTTTCTTGCATTCACTACACTCAAAAAGAATTCTAGTATGAGTTCTCTGATGTTTAGTTAAGTTAGCTCTGTGGCTAAAAGATTTCCCACATTCATTACAACTATAGGGCTTTTCACCTGTATGGACTCTCTGGTGTCGGATAAGCACTGAATGGTAAGTAAATAGTTCCCCACAATCATTACATTTATGAGGTTTTTTCTCCTTATAGGTTCTCTGCTTCTTCAATAAATTTGGTTTCTGTTTTGATCTTCTTTCAAGTGCATGAAAGGTATAGGATCCCTTGGAAATTCGGTCTTGAGTGAGGAGGACAGAGTTTTGCCCAAAGTTTTTCCAATATAGGTCATGATCATGAGACCTTTCTTCAGGGAGAGATTTCACTTGGGTGAACATTTCTAAATGTTCCTCTTGATTTCCTTGCTGAGTGTCTAACCAACTTTCACATTCAAGAGTTCTTTGCAAGTTGGAGTCATAGACATTATTCTTTGCCAATCTGTCTATTATTGCAACCTGGCATGATTCTTCTTTGGAAAAATCTTCTCTTTTAGTTGAGTCATTGCTCTCAGGTCTAGTTTCCAAGTCTGAAAGAAATTGGAAATGCATATTTCCTTTGTTTTCTGTGCTTAACAAAAGGCAGTTCTGCAATAACTAATGATTTATGACAATGAATAGTATGGCTTCCAGGACTAAGTAGATTTGATTCTTACAAGATGATGTGCAATGAGAAGCAAGTGAAGGGAAACTAATATATAGAATATGCAGAGAAAGTAAACATACCCTATTCAGGAAAGTCAAAACAGGGAATGATGATCAGAAATATAGAAGAAGGATGGATGTGAAAAACATGTTTACTTGATGAGTAGTAATGAACACAGTAGATGAGGACAGAGGAGAAAAAAACATTTATACAACATCTACTACTATAATAAATACCCAAGTAGTTATAACATAGTGTAAAGAGCAGCTGTTTCTAGTTGTTTCTAGTTACTCAAATCCAAATATGCATTCCATTTCCATTAATATGCCTCAATCTTCCTTCACAATCTCCTAGAGAAAAATGGTAAATACATAAAATAGTATATGCATAAGACTATTCACTATAACATAAACTGAGGTGGCAAAAGATCAAAACATCTCAAGTATCCTACTATCAAGAACTGATTAAGTAAAACTGGAATACACACACAATGGAGTGCTGTGCAGTGAAATGATTAAGCTCTTTATTGCTCTAAGTGATTTCTAGGATATATTAAAGAAAAAAACTACAAATAAGCATTGTAGTCTGTTACTTTTTTTTTTTCAAAGAGACTAGGTCTAGCTATGTTGTCCAGGGTTTTCTCGAACCTGCTGACTTAAGAGATCCCCAGACTCAGCCTCCCAAGTAACTGGGACTACAACACACCCGACTCTGCTACTTTTTGGGTAGGAAAAAAATGAAAGAATATAAATATACATGTGCATAGGTAAGTACAAATGCACATACATGTTTCGTTATATTTAGAAAATAAATGGACAAAAAGTCAAATATTCATAAAAATGGTTACCCACAGGAAAAGTATCAGAATACAGGTGAGAGAGCAGAGATGGAAGCTATACCTCTTTCTCTAAATGTAATATGAATATATTAAAATTCTTATACCCCATATGAAATGCCTTTATAAAGTTAAACTAATTTAAAGAGTTTAGTTTAGTTGAATAGACTATTTAGCTCAATGGAAAGAAATTAAGTTCAGAAAGAAAAGCAAGCAGATATAAAATTTAATGACCACACAAAAGTAATATTTCAGTCAATGAAAAAAATACATTTTTCCAACAAATGGTGCTATGACAATGGATTTGGTGTGTGTGTGTGTGTGTGTGTGTGTGTGTGTGTGTGTGAAGAATCTGGGCATATTTCAACAGGATGCATTGTGGTGTTTTTGACATAAGTAAATTGAGATATGTAATAGTTACACAACTGTTCAGAATAGGCATCCCAAGGGTAAGTCTAGGATGGTAACACAAAGTTAAAATCAATCTAGATAAGGATGATAGTTTGGCGGGGGAAATGGATAAGACCACTTAAGGAGAAAATCAAGGTTGCAAAAAGGTGACCAAGGGACAAATCTGTAACTCAGATGTGTTTCCTTTATTCCATACTCTTCATAAAAAGTTTTTGAGGTTAGTTTACAATATTTGAGAATAGGGAAATTTCACATAAGAATTCCAACTTCTGTTGAAAGAAAACTGAAAGCACACTGAATGATAATAACCAATAAGAACAGAAGTTGGCAAATACTGCCTATTTTTGAAACCAAAGTTTTACTGGAACATGAAAAATATCCATTCACTTGTGAATTGCTAATGACTACTTGCACACTACTGTGATAGGTGGAACACTACCGTAGAAACCATATATTCCAAAAGACTAAATTGTTTACTATTTTGCCTTTTATATAAAAATTTTGTCAGACCTTGAGCTAGAGCTACTAGAGTTATTCATTTTAAAGTATAAGCACTTTAAGTTTACCAGTCCCCATACTACTTGTGTCAATTACTTCCTGGCTCCTGCAGGCACTCAGGTTTATGATTTGAGGTATAAAAGGGACATAAAAACAAGTGTTGAGCAATTCAAATGCTAAGAAGATACAGTCAGAGAAGTAAAGAAGCATTGCAAATGAATTTAAGGACTTAATGGAAAAATTCAAGGACAAATATGTCAGATAAGAAAAGAAGGAAATACTACTGTAATCTTGGAATGAGAAAGGATTTTTCAAAAATTAAGAGGCAAAACATTGTAACATTCAATTTATACATTTTAAGAAAGTATAGCAAAATTAAAAGGTAAAACTAGAAAACTATCTTTAACATAAATCATGTAGGAAGAGTTCTAATAATTCACTAAGAAAATAACAAACATCTCCCACAAAAATAAAGGAGAAGAGTGAACTGGCAAATCACAAAATCTGACATGGCTACAAAGGGAAATACATAGCACAATCACAAGAGAAGATTTTAAAGCACTCTTAGAAGAAGACTGTAAAAAACTGAATAATAGAGGAAGATTTTATTAATGAGACATAATTGTAAAAGTATAGTGCTTAAAACACTATTATTGGAACACAGAAATAAATAGTCTAGAAACAGATCTATGCATACATGGAGCCTAGTATTATGATAGGTTCTATCATAGCTTTATCATAGATAAAATTACCACAGATAGTTTTATCATATTATTACAGACAAGTGACAAAAGAGTTTTCAATACATGATGCTAGGGTACTGGCATTAAGCATAGAAAATGATACAGTTAGTTCTTTACTCCATAACAAATACATATTAAAAAACCCTACACATGAAATAAAATTAAAATGTTTTAGAATATACATTATCTTCCTAACATTAGAAAGAAGAAAATTTATAAAAAGTATAAATTATAAAAAAATATAAACCAGATAACATTAAAAAAATTTCAATTCTGTATGTATAAGAGACCATGAAATAGGACTCAGACTGCAAGAAGCAGTTGTCTTATTTCTTGCTGATTTGTAGTACATAAAAACTCTATTAAATCAAGAAAAGATGTAACTAACCTAATTATTAAAAATGGGCAAATGGTAACAACTAATACTTTATAAAAGAAAATCTAAATAGCTAATAAAAACATTAATGCTTAAACTCACTTATAACCAAAGAATTAAAAAAAATCTGAAATACCATTTTATACTCACCAGACTGACAAAAATTACAGAGTGTAACAGCATCAAGTGTTGGTTAAAAATATGATGCTTTAAAAACCAGTAATTGTCATTCTGGTTATCTGCTCTGTACTAACTCATCAGGTGAATATAGGGAGTGAACAAAAGAATGATCACTGCAATAGTTTTACCAATGCCAAAGAAGTAAAAATGAACTGTCTAGACTAGCTAAGGAGACAAAGGACTAATTCCATAGTAGTTAAAACGAATAAACGCAATTCAATAAATTAACATAGGTTACTATCAAAATATGTGAAGTTTAAAAAATTAGATTACAAAATGAGTATAATATACTACTATATGTACATAGTTTTTTTGTACATAAATATGTTGTACATACATACACACAAATATTAGAATGATACACAACAACTGGTTACTGGTAGGAAAAAAAGAGAATGGAAAGACTTAAGTGAATCTATATACTTTTTTATTTCTTAAGAAGTAAACAATGTAATATACCTATAAGAACAACTAAAATGAAAAAGACAATATTAAATACTGGTAGGGATGCAGATCAACTGGAACACACTCTGCTAGTATGAATGGTACAATAACTCTAGAAACCCATTTGTTGTATCTACCAAAAAATGAGCTCGTGCCTACTCTACAGTCCAACAATTCTACTTGTATTTGTACACCCAACAGAAATGCATGTGTCTACTGAAAGACATGCATGTACACAGCAGCACTATTCATTTCACCACTATTCATTTCACCAAAAAATGAAAACTACTTATGTGCCCATCTCAGGAGAATGGAGTGAAAAAAAATGGTATGTTGATATAATGAAAGACTGTACAACCATGAAAATTACAATTACATGCAACAATATGGATTTATCTCACAGCAATGTCCAGTGAAAGAGAGGCACAAGTGTATATACAATATTCTTTCATATAAAATTCAAGAATAGCTGAAACTAATCTGTGGTGCTAAAATAAGATTACCCTTAGAAGATGGGAGGTGACTTAAAGAGGGTACAAGAATGCTTGCAGAAATTGTGGTTAAAACTGATTCTTGATCTGGATGGTAGCTACAAGAAGGTTGTGAAAATTCACAGAACTGTTTTGTTACCCTGTTTTACACTGCCAAAAAAGGGCAGAAAATGAAAGGAAAAAAGGGAAAGTAAGCAAAATAGTATGTGCTTGATCTCGGCAGTCAATACAGATGTGTTATTTTCTTCACCTTTGTATGTAATTGAAATGTTGTATAAAATAAACAATTTTAAAAAATAAAAGCACAAGACACTTTCAATATTCCTTCTTTAGTAGTGAAAGATGCAACCACTTTTACTGTCCTGCAGGGCAATTATCTGAGAAACCCCATCTATCTGACTCACCTGAATAGCTGCTCTTTGGAATTTTCCTCTCAAGTATCAGTGGTTCCTTTTCATTCTCCAAATTGTAGTGATCAGGTTTGGAGACTGGAAGCCCTGTTCATTAACCAAAACAAAACAAAAAACCCGGGACTTTATTATTTGTAATGGGCACAGAAATCTATCCTAGAGCACAGTCCAAATCCTCTGATCTACAATCTAGATAGGATATTATAGGAAGATCAGGGATAGGAAGGAAAGATTTCAGAAGGAAGCTTCAAATATTTATAGCAAGAGTCTGGGTTTGGTAAAGACAGACAGATGCTTTTGCTGTTAAAAAATAAGATAATTCCTTTATGTTTTTTACTGGGGAGTTCTGATGAGATAATGTCAATAAGTGTTTAACTTAGGGAGGAAGTTGGATAAAGTGGGACCTTAGTGGCTATACCACGAATTTGCGACTGTGATAGTGTTTTAGTCTTCTAATGCTTTTCATTTATTACTGCTTCATTTATTAGAAGCCATGTTCTTTGGGAATCGGTTACATGTTTAAACATTCAGAGGGGTTAACAGCTATTTCCACCCCTCATACAAACCAATGCACGAGTACACACATACACAGATGCATGTACACACAGTTATAGGAGTCAAGCTGGCTAAGAGAGCTGGCTTTAGTAACTGCTTCACTGATGGATAAGTGATCCTATGTGTTGAAACTCCCAAGACAGAAGCACTATAGTTATTGGCTCAGCTCTAACTGGAAGAATAATGTAATCTTCGAGTTACCAAAAGCCATCTCTGCCACATGGGGTGATATTAAGAATAAAGTCAATCCAGTGCAGAGCCAAGTCATGCAATGTAAACAGATAAACAAAATTCCTGATAATATACAGACCCCCTCCCTGAATCAAGTTTCCTCCACCTTAAGCTACCACCTGAACTCAAAGAATTACAAAACACAAAAAAGCACAGACATGTCACCACCCAAAGTAGTAACAGATTTTCTTTGGGTCCAAAGGGATTAACTTTATGACTCCTGAACACAAAAGTGAAGGTTTTATAAAGCTATTTAGCTTTTAAAAAAGTAATGATGCATCCCATAAGCTGACTCAAGTCACAATGAAAACCTGTTCTTACAAAATGAGACCAGGTTCCTGTAGTTTTCCAACATCACATCTCTTTGTGCAGGATCCAGTTTTCCCCACTCCTCTGGAGTAAAATCCATGGCCACATCCTTGAATGTCACTGATGCCTAAGACATAAAACATTCTTTTAGTTCAATATCTTGCACTCATTAGCATTCCTTTTGCTCTCCTAGTTTCTGTAGGCTCTGGAGTAGAGGAGTAATACAATACAATAATGTAAATGACTAGCTATATAATAAGAAATCTAATAGTATTCAGATTTTGACTATACCATGTGACATCCATGTATCAATTATGTGCCAGGGATGGTATGCTATATTCAATTTGAGGACCAAAAGAAATGATTTCTCCACTGAGATACTACATTTTCTGGTGAACAAATAATTGATATCTGAACCGAGTCAACAATGTAGTTTGGCAGGAAAGGGAGGGTTGCATGTCTGCATAACTCTCTAAGTCTTCAATAAAAAGTGAAAGAGTCAATATAGACAATCAGAAAATGAACTGAAATACAAATTTTGAATGGAGAAGTCATGGAGTGGAAAAAGTGCAATGTGTATCAAATTCAGTTAAGCATGGGTTTCAAGGCAATCAGTATTAAACTGGAAAATGATGGCAACAAATTAGTTAAGGGTACAAGTATAATTCATAAATGTTTATGTATAAATAAATCATACAAATAGTTTATATAAGATAAAAATACAAAAGTTGAAGGAGATAATATAAATTAGTACTGAACATATTTAAGTAAAGCCAGGGAATGGGAATAAAATTCCAAGGTTGTTGAAATATATATCAAGTGTTTAAAAACCTATTTAAACAGTCATGAAAACAGTTGTAAACAAAATACATTTCAATAAATTTCAAACAGAAAGCAACAACTGAAAACTGAAATCTGAAAAAATAAGTCAGAATATCAAAACCAATTAAGTGAAAACCAGTGTCAAATGGCTAATGTAATACTCCTTTAAACACTTCCATTTCATTAAAATAAAAAGTAAATAAATGAATAAAACACACAAATTGTTAGAAAAATAATAAACTAAGAAATACAGAGAGAATAACAACAAAAAGGGAAAAAAAAGCACATCTGGGGATTTTAGCTAAATAGATTATAGTATTATAATATTAATTTCCTGTTTTGGGAGAAACAGGATAATGAAGTCAGGTAATATGTTAACTTCTGGAGAAGCTGGATGAAGAATATATGTGAAAAGTTTCTACTACCCTTGAATATGGGTTTAAATTGCACTCATATGTGGGTTTTCTTATAAACAAGTGATGTAAACTTAAGGTATCAATAGAGTAAGTATTTTTTCAATTTTTTCCCTCTAATTTACTTGATTATAAGGATACAGTAGATAATATTTATAATATATAAAATGCTATCGGTATGGTTTGTTTTTGGTTAAGTTTGATAAGTTAAAATTATATATATATATATAGTGAGAGAGAGAAAGAGTATGTGCGTATGTATGAGGACAGCTTTCCTATCCCCCACTCTGTTCAAAGGTCAACTGCATTTGTAGCAATTCTTTAAATATAAAATAATTTCAGAGTAAAGTTTACAAAAATGGAAATAATTTGTAACCTAAAAAATGTAAGAATCATCCTTGAAAAATAAAGTGCAAAAATCACTAAGTAGCCACTAAGTAAATGAGACCTTATGAGGAAAAAAACAACCCTGATTCCACAATCTGCATAATCATAGCTAAGTCAGTGGAAATCAACTACCAAATCATTTTAGAAGAAAATTATTAGAACATAAGTGCAAAACAGTACATAAAAGGCAGAAAATACTCCAAGAGGGAAGTAATGATAGTAAACAGAATTATAAAAATCACATTGCAAGAAAAATTTGAAACAGTTAAACAATCATATTAAGTGAATCATATTAACTCCCTTATGAAAGTGTTTTTTCAATGTCACAACTTTAGTAAAGAAAATGTCTTAAATTTCCATGTACAGAAATGATACCTGAACAAAAATTGAAAAATTGAGGCGTGTAAGGAGAAAATGAAGGAAATTAAGGAATTATGGATTGTAACATGGCACATACATTAATGATCTTTTTGATTAAACTTATTTTAATAAAAAATTTTCAAACATATGAAAAGCTACAAGACTAAAAGACTAATCAGTCATGTAGAACCACCAATTAATTTCAACAATTCCTAATATTTATTTGCCTTTAAAAAGAGGATTGGGAAGTTGTGGACATGTTAACTGTTCATCTCTAAAATAAAATACTTGAACATTTATCATCTTGGAGGGTTGGATTTTATTTCTTTGAATTCTACAGGCTTTCCTTTTTCAGTTTCCTTTGAGTGTACTTATTTTCATAATTCACCCCAGCACTTAATGAGCTTTTAAAAATTCCTATTCAATATGCCTGTGTATGTTGTCTGTCTATAAGAATACTGTTTTCCCAAAAATACTCAATTTAAGAACTGTGCACATTTTCTTTTAAAAGTTTAAGTTACTAATCACAGACATTAGCATAATAGGCTAAAGAAAGGCAATGCTCCTTTCATGCAAATTAGTAAGTAAAATTAGAAAGTAAATTCTATGATGACACTATACTTGACTAGATAGAAAACACTTCCTACTGAGTCCATAGTAATCTCTCAGAATTAGAACTCAACTCTTTAGAAAGGCTCTAGAGAACAAAGAAAGGTCACATCAAAAAGAAAAAATTGCACCTGTACTCTAAGGCAGATTTTCAGTTATCAGACTCACACTCACCTGGGACCTGGCTGTGAGACGCAGAGCCGCCACTTCTCCCTCTTCTGTGCTTTTCTCTTGGGAAAAGGGAGAATCCTGAGAAGACAGAGCTATAGGCAAGAAAACAGTAATTGTGTAGACAATCTTTTGACTCAGATTCACAATTCTAAAACTCCTTCCACTACACTAATAATGCTCCGACAAACACTGTGAAGGAAGGAAACCCCAAATAATCTGTAATCCCAGGATCATGGAGAATACCCAGGGATGTTTCTACTTAGGGCTGAAAGTCATTCAATTCCAATAATCATAACAACATTCTGGAAGAAGGCATTCTTTGGATTAGAAATAAGACTAAGTCTTTTTTTTTTTAAAGACTTATCTATATTAAGTAAATATCTGAAAAAGTATGTTCCTGTTCTCAAAAATCATCCTGCAAGCTTATTTCACCAAATAGTTATCATCAGCTGAGTCTGTGTGCAATCTAGAAGTCTAAGAAACATCCCAGGAGCACCTCAGATGTAGGAGGTCACAGATCAAACGTCAAACAGAACTGGAAGTCAGTGACTTCTAAACCTCTTTTCTTCATGTAAAACAAAAACATGTGCCCTATTAAACTCAAAGGGTTATTATGCAGACACTGGGATAAGAGGTGTGGAGAAATATTCTTGTTAATCCAAAAGCTAATATCTCAGGCCTACCGATGGAGACCAGGATGATATAGTTAGTTATTTGGGATGAAGAACGTGTAACTGAATAAGTAAGAAGTTATGCTCACGGCATATAAGCTAACATTTCGTTCGTATTTGGGGTGGGGGGGTTTTGAAGAGTCCACTGTGCACCCAGTTGGAGTGTAACGAGGAAATCCTATACTGCTCTGCACCCTCAGTGATAGAACACATCCACCCCCTAGACAAAGGGGACCAGACAGCAGTCTCTGCTATGAGACACCTCCTCTGAATCACTTGATTTCCCTTCAGGAGGAAGAATTTCATCCTTCCACAAGTTCAACACTCAAGCAATTCTTTACCTCTTTCCTCGGACATTTTGGTCATATCTGTCGCCATGGTCACCACTTCCCTGTTGGGAAGGTTCTGATTTTCCTCCAATTCAGACCTTTCTGGGCAGAACTGTGAGAAGCCCCTAAGGTCTCGTGGTCCTCCTTCCTGCCTTCCTCCCGAGGACTCTGCCTCGAAGCGTCAGTCAGGTCAGTTCGGGCTTCTTCCCCGCGCTGGAGCCTGGCTCGGTCCTACGGATCTGTAACCTGGAAACCAGGGACAGCATCCTTGAGGCTGGGTCCTCAGACGCTAGTCCCTGCCGCTTGGAGCTGTCCCTAGGGAGATGGAGCTGGACGAGAAGGCGGCGTGGCAGCCGCCGACGCACAAGGTGCGTAGACAAATTCCGCCGCGCGCGAAACCTGGAGACGGCCCCACGCCCCGCCCGTCGCGCAGCCGCGGCACCGCGCGCTCGCCCGTGTCCCCACGGAGGCGACAGCCGCGGGCAGGATTCGGGCCGCAGGGCGAGGGTCTGGGGCGCATGGTCGAGGCCCCTTTCACGAACGCGCACTCCAGCTCCGACTCGCAGATTCACCCTCCCCCCGGGGGCTAGCACCGCGGCCAGCGGAAAGCAGCGGCGTCTCAGCTACTAACTCACCTCCCATCCCCCGGCCTGACAAAGGCTACGAACTTCTTGGGACAGCTCGGAGTCGCGCATGCGTACGAAGGAGCGGAGCCAGGCTGGCGGGCCTCAGCCCAACCCGGAACTACGACTCCCACAAGCCCCCGAGAGTTGCGGGACTCCGTTTCGCAGCAGGTGGGGGAGCACACGTGGC
Organism: Uropsilus gracilis; assembly: GCA_004024945.1. Classification (NCBI taxonomy): domain Eukaryota; kingdom Metazoa; phylum Chordata; class Mammalia; order Eulipotyphla; family Talpidae; genus Uropsilus; species Uropsilus gracilis. The sequence continues at coordinate 50,830 of PVHY01010028.1, forward strand.
GGGGCTGGAAGAACTGAAGGACTGGCGAGCTCTTTCCCTCTCGCGAGAGTATGGGGCCGTAACTGTGTGTTGGATTCTGCTGAGAGTGTGGATGAGTGCGGTGTTAACAGTTCCTGTCTGTGCGCTTTGTCTGCACATGGGACTGCAACGCGATGCAAAGGGCTGCTGAGGCATTCTGTCAGATTATGTTCGGGTAAATAGATGAGTTTTCTCCAAATATTTGACTGCACATTCAATTTGATGTCCGTGCATCTTGTTTCAACAAATTAGAACAATATTTTGGTAAGGCTTAAGTTGTTTTATCACAAAAGGGTCTTTTCAGGGATCATGTTTAGATCCTTGAAAATCACTGCTCACCGATATGTTTGCAAATGCCAGAACCAGAATATCTTCAACTCTTTCATTGTTTATCAGCAAATCCTATTTATAATATTTGAAAAATAACTCCAATTTCCATAGTTCTGGCCACCATCATTCCACTAGTTACAGCCTCTTTACTGATTTCCCTAACTCACTTTTCTCACCAATTCTCCATATTTTCTGGCCAGTGATAGTTCAAAGCAATAGTGTACGGTTACATTACAATTGAAGCTCTTTCAAAAACTTCAGGGAAAGATTTTTTTTTTTCAGTTTCTAAAAGGAAGCACCCCTTAACTGGCTCTTATTAATAGAATGTCTTAGTATTCACATCATGTAATTCCCTCCCTTTGAATGTGGGTAGGACCTGTGACTTTTTTAACCAAAAGCATACAACAGAGGTGACTTAAGATTCTAAAGCTTGTCTTGCAAGAAGGCACCTTATGTCTTTGATGAAGCAAGCCATGAGAGGCCGACATGAAAATGAACTGGGTAGCCTTCAGCCAAGAGGCAGCGCCAATCTGTACCCTATTTACAACCCTCAGATGCTCGCAGTCTTCCTAGAGAATCTGGTCCTCACTGCAGAGGCCCCAGTTCATTCTCCTAGACTTTGATTCTCCAGGAACTGTGAGATGATAAATATGGACTATTTAGGGTTACAAAATATGTTACTATGCAGAAAAAGATAACTGACACAGCATCCCAAAAACCCAACCTGGAGATCATCTGGAAGAGGGGAGGTTGTTGGATTGAATTGAAAAGTTGATGAGAAACCTTCTGGAAGAAACCTGGTAGCAACAGTTTGGCTGGAGAATGGGGTGGTGGTGGTGTGTGTGTGATGGCAGCAATGGAAGACTCCTAGATGCCAGAAGAGAACTGCAAAGGGGCTGAAAGTGTGAAGGTACTTTCAGTGTTTTGCTGTGCCTTGTTCACTTCCCACATTACCTTGGATAACTCTTTGCCCACTCTTTTACTACTGCACAGGGTAGTAGCCTTAGAGCTGGGCTGGGAGGGCCGAGGAGAGGGTACTAATAGGTACTAATAGTACTAATAATTTCTAGCAGCTTATTATCTCTGGGTTTACAATCAGTTCCCCTGCCAGTTCTCATATATCATCAATAGAACTCTTTTTCTGTCTTGGGAGAAGAATACGCCTTGCCCTGTCATTTGTTATTTCTAACATTTGTAGTGTACTCAGCAGATCTACTCTAAGGGTTTTGTTTACATACACACTAATACACATTGAATGAGCCTGAAGTTGACTGAAAAAGAGAGCAGTAGAGAGCTCCACTGAGGGACAAGATAACCTGGTGGAAAGAGGGTGGTAAACAGGGAGTGGTCTTGCACAGATTTAATAGAATAGTTTCTGTGCTTTGAGAATAACCTAAATATTCCCCCACCCATTCTTCATACATGTTCGTATATATGTACAATTCACTTATTACTTGTGCCCTTCCGATAAGTTGAAGGAAATGTGAGGAAATAGCTCAAGGGTTTGCTTCATATCTCTCCCTACATTACCAGGTTTATAACTTGGGCCTAGGGACTAGGAGCTTAGAGGGGAACAAATGAGATATCCAAGGAATTCTATTATTGTGGCAGGGTCTCCTGATGATTTCACATGAAATCTGAGTTTTCTTTCAGTGTGTGAGAGGTTTCTCAACCTGGGGGGACTAAGAGCCTTCTCAAGGTTGTCAGTGCCTCTTCACTCCTCCTTCACTCTAGCTGGGAGAGGTGAGTCTCAGGTCCAAAGAACCTAGCAGGTTGTTTTGGCAGAATCCGCTTCACTTGTTCTGTTCATCCAGCTGATGTTCTAGGTGCAGGGAGAATGTATCAGGCAGGTGGGGAAGAACATTTCTAGCAGCTTATTATTTCTGGGTTTACAATCAGTTCCCCTGCCAGTTCTCATATATCATCAATAGAACTCTTTTTCTGTCTTGGGAGAAGAATACACCTTGCCCTGTCATTTGTTATTTCTAACATTTGTAGTGTACTCAGCAGGAAGGAACAGGGAGAAGTAAGTTCCATTGAAAGATAAGTAGCTTGGATATTTATTTGCCAACTTCTGTACCTCATAGTTGAGGATTGCTTTTGGTGGTATAAACTGTCTGGCACTCTCATGTACATATCCTTGCAATTTGCTTCATTATATCTTCAAGATAAACTCCTAGAAGTAGAATTGCTGGGTGAAATAATATGCCTATTAGTAATACAAGTTATTAAGACACCTACTCAAAAGTCAACTTAGTACTGGTGTTACTTGTGTCTTTGACAATGGAGGCAGAGAATGGAAGTGATGCTTTTGATTTACAAGAACATCTCTGGCAAGACCAGTAACCAGTGAGAGAGGGGATCTGGAGGGTTGTACACCTTTTTGTCCAGAAACAATATAAATAGTGAGCTATGGTAACCCCACCTCCAGCGAGGGTGGTGGGAGCAGTTGGGGGGCGTCCTCCCTTCCCCCCCTCACTGTACCATGAGGTGATGAGGTGACTGGGGGAGATGGGTATAGCCCTGCCCACACACCCAGTTCAGCCATGCTTGGGGGGAGGGGGTGGAGGGGGAGGGGAGAAGGAGG
>PVHY01010029.1:0-46925 GCA_004024945.1 Uropsilus gracilis
TCTCTCTCTCTCTCTCTCTCTCACACACACACACACAATCATACACTATTAGGCAAGCAAGTGGAACATTTGTAAAAATTTGAACATTTGTTCAAAATTTTGGTGATCATTTTGGACTAAATCTATGCATTGAATTAATATGTTATACATAGAAACTAATGTCATATGTCAGTTATACCTAAATGAATAAACACTGAAAATAGAGGAATGTAGAGGAAGCATGTATTAGTGCATGTATAGAAGGTAGAGGGAATGTAGCAAGAGATGGACTAGAGTAGTAGCTCCCAAAGTGTGTGTTGGGATTTACTGGGTTTTTACCTTTCAAAGGGGTTTCCGTAAGGTTAAAATTATTATTTTCCTAATAAGACCAAGTCATTGTTTGCTTTTATTGCTCCATTCTCTTCTAAGTATACAATAGAGTTTTCCAAAGACAACATGGTGTGTAGTAAAAGATTAATGCAAAAACAAATTCAATAACCCAGCTCTCTTGTGTTAAGCCGCACATTTAAGAGATTTATAAAAATGTCAAACAATGCTATTTTTCTAACCAATATTTTGATTCTGGAAAATATAGCTTTTAAAAATAAAACTATATTATTTATGCCAACATGTTAAGCAGTTTGCTAAATATTTTAAACTTTCTCCATTTTAGTTTCTAATATATTAAGTATAGTAGATATAACCCACATAAACAAAAACTCTTTGCTGTTCTCAGTGAGCTTCAAGAGCACAAATGTTTCTGAGCAAAAAATTAGTAAGATAAACCAGCAAAGACTTTATTGATGGAGACCATATTTAGAGTTGATCTGAAATTTTATTTTCTCTTTATAACACCTGAGTTTCCAACTGGCCAACCAAGAGTGGGAGTCTGGTGATTCTCAACAGTGACAACAAAATCAATTTAGGGGACTGAAATAAATATAAATTTTCAGGTCTCTGTCCTGCCATTTTGTAAAATGAAAGTGTGAACCATGTGAGCTTGGCCATGTGGCCAAGACCTGGGGCCTGCAGCCTTTGGTGGACCTAGGCTAAAAGGTAGTTAAGGAGTTTGGAGATTTAAACTCTGGGTTGGAGTTTGTTTTGCTGAGTTTAACTTGTGTCTGGGCGAGGCTGTGCGAAAGTCAGGCCTAAAAAAAAAAGTAAACTTTGCTGGGTCCAGTACCATGAAGTTTCTTCTACTACCTGGGGGACAAGGAGAAGACAGCATGGAAGACAAGGAGGAGCACACCAAAGGAGCGTGTCAAAGAAGCACGGATATGTGTTTCAGAAAGCCTAAGAGGAGACCAGAATCATGTATTAAAAAAAAGTGTCACATAATTGCAAGGACATGGAAGCAACCTAAATGTCCCAAAACAGACAAATGGATGAAAAAAGATGTGGTATATATATATATATATATATATATATATATATACACACATACATACATACATGTATATATATACGTATATATATGTATATATGCATATATATGTATGGTGTGTATATGTACATATATATACATATATACACAATGGAATATTGTGTATTCCACCATACATATATATATACATATATATACATATATATATATGTATGGTGTGTGTATGTACATATATACATATCTATACACAATGGAATATTACTCATCAATTAAAAATGACAAATTTGATGATTTTATGATAGCATAGATGTACCTAGAAGAAATCATATTAGCAGAAACAAGTCAGAAAGAAAAAAACAGAAACCAAATGGTTTCACTAATATATGGAACACAGGAAAAACAAAAGGCTAGGAGGAAAAGTCAAAACAAGCTAAAAAGCAAACTGAAGTTCACAACTTGTGGGGGAGGGGTGGGTGAGGGCGGGAATGATCAGGGAGGGGAGAGCCCCAGGGATTACAAAGATGTGAAATAATTACCTATATAATAAAGTATTTATAGAAAAATAAATAAATAAATAAAATGTCCCAGGTTTTTTGTGTACAGTGTGAAAAGAGGAACAAAGAAAAGATACAAAGAAAGGGGCTGCAGAAGATGGAGAGGAAACATGGTGGCCTGTGAGGACTTGCTGTTGGCCTTTGTCTAGCAGCTCTGGGGACCACTAGGGGTGCTGTGAGGTCACTTGCTTAGGTCAGAGGGAGTTGCCAGCATGGAGGTGACCTGAGATCATCCAGCTGCCTCCCTGACAGTTTGTCATCTCAGCCCCCTGAGCTGGGTTCATTCACAGCTTCTCAAGGACAAATCCTGAAGCCCAGATCCCCACTCGAGTCAAGAACTGAAAATGAAGAGATGCTGTAAACACAAGCCAGTCCTTCTACTTTCTTTCTAGAATCTTCATTTCTTTAAAGTATGTTCTTAGTACTGAAAGTGGCTTCTGAAGCCAGGCCTTGGAATGCAATACCTCTTGTATTTAGTTCAAGGCATAGGCTGGAATTTGTCATTGGTATAGCAAAACAGCTGTTTTTCCCTATGATGTGTGGTGGTGTTCTTGTTTCCTTAAAGGGGAGAACTCTCCTCACAGCAATTCCTTGCATGCATATATTGATTTCTTCTGAGGGTTTAAAGAGTGCTATGCTTATCTCCTCCTCACCCTGACTTTGTACACATGGAAGAATAGGGAGAGTTTGTGTGGAATTATCTTTTCATTTCTTCTCACTGTGTGGTGATCTGTTGAGGTGGATTATGGATATTTTGGCGCTCCAGAATGTTTTCTTTCCCTTTATTAGATTTCTTTTGGCAGCCTCTGCCCTCCTGGATACAAGGATAATATATGACACAGGCCTGTCCCTTTGTAATGGCCAGTCCTTTGAACAGGGCCACCAGGTAGCAGTACTCGAGTACCTGCAGATACCACCATTGATCTAGCCACCTCTTTTCTGGAAATGACCCCAGGGGCAGGCGTGAGACACAACAGGAGCAATTAGACCCTGTTTCTAGAATTAATTTATGGAAGTTATGAAAGAAAAATCTTTCTCCATTACTGAACATGAGTGCTGGGAAATGGAATTCTCATCTGCATGTAGGAAGATCACTGCTGGAGAAAAGGATGTGAACTCAGCAGGAAACACAGGTGAATGAGTTGGAGAGAGAAGAGATCCTGTTAACAGAGTTTGAACTCCTATATCCAACATAACCTGAAGTGAGACCTATTTTTGAACTCATCAATTCTACCAATCAATGAATTTACTGTTTTCATCAAGCAAGTTCAAGCACTGACTAGTAACATGTTTGTATAGACAAGGTGGTATGTACAACTTGGGTGGGATGTGGATGTCCAGAGAAAAAGAACTAGCATACTCATTAACTGACCTAAATTCATTAGAAATGGCAACTGCCTCTTCCAGTTTTCCAGGATTTGTCTCCTCAGTGGATGTCTTTTGGCCTTGCCACTGTCCTGCAACATAAGATGGGTATGCTTTGCATACAGATAAAAAAGCACAAAGAAAAAATTCCACAACGTAGATTCTAGAGATGTCTCCATAGCTTTGTGTCTTACAATAAGGAAAACAAACAAACAAAAATAATATAAACAAATGGGACTACATTAAACTCAAAATTTTCTGCAGAGTGAAAGAAATTGTCACAAAATAAAAAGAAAACATACTAAATGGGAGAAGATATTTGTATCCCATATATTTGACAAGGGATTGGTATCCAAGATCTATGAGGAACTCATACAACTCAACAAAAAGGAAATAAGTAACCCAATCAAACTTAGGAGATGAGCTAAATAGATACTTCTCCAAAGAAGATGTACAGGTGGCCAACTGGTACATGGGAAAATGATAATTATTACTTATGCTCATGGAAATATAAATTGATATCTCAGTGAGATACCAGCTTACTGAGATACCACCACAGATACACCTGTGAAAATAGCCCATATCAAAGAGCAAAATCAGAGCCTGGGATGGTAGTGAGTGCTTGTGGTTCAAGCTCTGGGATGCAAGAGGCCTGGGATCACTTAAGTTTGTGGGTTCAAGACTAACCTGGGCAAGATAGCGAGACCTGGTCTTGAAAAAGCAGCCGGGCATGGTGGCAGGTGTCTGTAATCTCAGCTACCTGGGAGGCTGAGGCTGAGGATTGCTTATGTCCATGGGGTTGGGACTACTCCAGGCAACATAGTAAGACCTAGTCTCAAAAAAAAAAAAAAAAAGAAAAGAAAAGAAAAGAGCAAAACCAACAAGTGCTGGTGAGAGTGTGGAGCAAAGAGAATCTTCATACATTGTTGGTAGAAATGAAGACTGATCCAGTCCCTACAGAAAGCAATATGGAAGTTCCTCAAAATGGATGTACTAGTTATGACCCAATTATTTCACTTTCAGATGTCCACCAAAAAAAATACAAAAACACTAATTCATATGGAAATATGCATGTCTATGGTCATTACAGTACTATTTACAATTGCCAAATCTATGTAAGCAACCTTGGTGCCCTCAGAACAGTTAAGTGAATCAGGAAGTTGTCTCACACATGTATACACACTAGAATACTACTTAGGTGTAAAAAAGACAAACCCAGATAAATTAAAACTTTGGAAAATATCCTTTCATATTATCAATTAGCAACTTTATGCAAATATATGCAGCTTTAACAAATATGTGAACCATATGTATGGTGTATAAATTATAAAGATTGATGCAAATCAAAAGACACTGAGTACCTATATATAAAAAAAGATAAACTCTTGCTATTTGTGACAATAAGGTGAAACTAGGGGTGTTATGCTGAGAGAAGCAACTCAAAAGGAGAAAGATAAATATCACTTATATATGGTATATAGAAAAACCAAATGACGGGTTAGATAAATCAAAACCAAGAACAAATCCTATATATCTAACTGTAGACCTGAAGCTACCAAATGGGCAGTGTTGGAGGAGGTGTTGGAGGACTATGGTGATGGAGGACTATGGTGTTGGAGGTCTGTGGTGGTGGAGGATTATGGTGTTAGAGGACTGTGGTGGTGGACGACTATGGTGGTGGAGGATTGGAGGATTATGGTATTAGAAGTCGATGGTGTTGGAGGACTACGGTGATGGAGGACTATGGTGTTGGAGTACTATGGTGTTGGAGGACTACGGTGTTGGAGGATTATGGTGTTGGAGGTCTGTGGTGGTGTTGGAGGACTGTGGTGGTGGAAGATTATGCTGTTGGAGGAGTGTGGTGGTGGAGGATTGGTGGTGGAGGACTATGGTGTTGGAGTACTGTAGTGGTCAAGGAATACGGTGTTGGAGGACTGTGGTGTTGGAGGACTGTGGTAGTGGAGGGCTATAGTGTTTTTGTGGTAGGTGTGACTTGATAACAACATCTGAAGGGGGGAATCCTATACTTTAAAAAATACAAACAGCATAAATCAATATCACCCCAATAAAGCAATCTGTTTCTTATTTTGGAAAGTCTTGTTAGGCAAAAACATTTAGGTAGTTTCCACTTCAAAGCTATTTTAAATAATGTGGCAGTGAAAATGGGGATACCGGTCTCTTTTCAAGTTCATGATTTTCTTGCTTTCAGATGGTGGTCACGGCATGTTTATGTTACTCTGCTTTGCCTTCTAGTTTAACTGGAAAAAGTTTCATAGTAAGTGGAGCATGAAGAGATTAGGCTGTAAGGAAGTCATAGGGCAGTTCTCTTGGTTTAGGTCTGGAGTGAGACGTGGAAAACCTGAGTTCCAGAGGCTGAGGGATTATGCAAATCACCTTGCAAATCCCTTGTGTCCTCATCTGTGAAAGAGAACTGTATCCTAAGGTAGAGACAACAGCACATCCTTTGGTGTGGAAGAAGTTCCGCCTGAGAGCTGTTTTCACTAAAATAGGGGTCACACACCTGCCCTGTTTGTCGATTAGCTGTGTTGATCTTACACTTTTCTGTGGCTTAACAGGCTGCTTCCCAGTTCATAGATTGAGGGGAGAGTCTAAATTGCATTTTTTTGAAACTAGTCTTTCCCCTCTGGTACCCTAAGACAAACTGACCCTTTGCAAGCTTTCTGCAGAGGAAAACTCTGGGTCGCCACCTGGAGGGTGACTCTGGAATTACACCTTGTCCCTCTGGTTTAGTGAGATGGGTAGGAGGTGACACACTGCCATCTGGTGTTTGAGTGTCTTCCATGCCACTAGAAGTCCTATAGCATCAACATCTCGAAATAGGTGAAATAAACAGTACTGTTATGACATAAATCTTATTCCTCTTTTTCAGATGAGTAAAATGGGTCCTAAAAGCCACATGGTGAGTTAGAGGAAGAGGTGATCCTGAAACTAGCTCCATTGATGTCATTATATTATGTTTCATTTCCCACTAAGTCATGTGACTGCTAACTGTGCATGCATATACCCATCCAACCTGGTTCATTGCTGAGGTGTCCCAGGGGTGTGTGTGTGTGTGTGTGTGTGTTGTGTGAGTGTGTGTGTCTGTAGCTGTGTATTTGAGGGTAATTTGGGGAAAATGAGTGGATGAAGGTTTAGTTTAAAACTAAAATGAGAAGTCATAAGTATAACAAATGAAATTGGGATTATGACATATAAAAAACCCCATCAATTCAGCCAAGATCAGTGTAACAGATGCTTCCATGTAGTCAAGACTATTTCGATACTAGTTGTTGAACGATCATTTCATTAAATTCTAAATGTCTGCACTGCTGGTTCTTGCTTTTGGGGGTCTCATTTCCTTGTTAACACCAGGCTGAGACAAAGAATGACATACTCCTTTGTCTTTCAGCAATCCCTGAACTGAAAGCAGGATTGAAAGGGAGTCTTCATCTTAAGTGATAGCACTAATTGATTGGTAATGGTTCTTTGGGGAACAGAACTACACTGAGAAGGACTGTGGGATTTGGAGGCTCTGTAGGAAAGCATGCCACTCACCGATTGATTAATGATGTCTGCCATGTACAGTGTTAGAGTATAGCATCTATAGGGGCATGCATTGGTTTAAATCCTTCATATTTACTGTTAGGTCCCACAACTGATGATGCCCTGAACAGAGCATTTAAATATTTGTTAAAGTAATGAACACTTGAGGAGAGGAAATGATGGCATGAAAGTCAAGCATTTGCCATTCTTGGCATGGAGATCAAAACAGAATGAGAAACCCTCAGAAACATTGCAGAGTTGCCTCACAAAGACACTCGGTCCTCCTATATTTAGCAAGTTGTTTCTAGACCCCTGCCTTGCCCTTCCAAGCCTAGGGGGAAGGACATCTGTAGTTGATGTTACAAAGTACCTCAACCGTTGTCCTCCCGGGAAGTTGATGCATTGAATATTGACCTGCGTTTTGTCACTGGTATCTTACATATTTTCTGGCTCCTGGTTCACTTTTAGTTTTGGATTACTTTTCATCTCTTCTCATACTTTCTTCTCTCTTGTCTAATTACCTTGTTCTAACTCAAAGCTAGGTCTTACTGTGTTCGAAACGTTCTAATTTTAGAGCAATTGTTGTGAGACTTGTGGGTCACTCAACAAGACACAAGGACTCTGAAGTTCAAAGCTGCAGGCTTATTACCCATGCACCAGGGTTCCCAAGCCAAGGTGGCAAGAGAGACCCAGAGAAGTTTCTGTTACAATTGCTTATAGAGCAAAACCACCCCCTCCCCCATTGTGAAGCAAACAAGCGAGTGTAGGATACTTTCCCATAACTACAGGACACATTCCCACGTTCCCATAATGGTGGGTGCATTCCCCTAACTGCAGGACATGTTCTCATAACTACAGGTTTCCAATAATGCTGACATCCATCATCGATCAGGAGGACAATGGTGGCATCCATCATCTATCAGGAGGACAAGATGGTTGTCCAGGAACAAACAGGAATAAGGGGAAGCAAAAACAGGATGTTAGACCAGCCAGCGGTGGTGGGTACTTTCCACTGAGGGCAGAGAGAGGACACTGGTTTCAAAATGAAGGTTTTAAACAAAATGGAGTTACCTTGGTTAGTCTGTTCTCAACAGTAATATCTCATAATCCTCAAAAACACCTAAGTGGATAAATACTTAATATTTGCTGATGAAGAAAATATTTACATGTTAACTTGCTTAAAGCCACACAGTGATGAAGTAGTAGAACTGATATTTAAATTCAGGGCCTGGGGCTTCCAAGTCTGTATGCTTGACTGTTACCTGATATTGTTAGAGTGCTGTGTGTTAGTATTCTATGTTTGCTATCAAAAATCATCACAAAAACAAATCACCATTCAGGGGCTTAAAGTAAAACTCATTTAAAAATAGGTTAAAAATAAAATAAAGTAACATTATTTAAAATAAAATTTATTCTTACTATTCTGGAGGTCAGGAGTTCAAAATCATTTTTGTTACAGTGCATCCCCAGAGGAAACAGGGGTGGCCTCGGTATGATTCTTCATCCCTGTGACAAGACCCAAAAGCAGATATGCAGAGAGAAATTTTAAAAAGTTAATTGACAAAGGGAACTAGAGGAGGGAGGGGAGACAGAGATAGAGACAGAGAGACAGAGAGAGAGACAGAGGGAGAGAGAGAGACAGAGAGAGAGAGAGTTAATTTGCCAATGCCTGGCCAGATAGTGTCAGTCTTACCAGCTACCAGAGTTCATGTTTGGCCCAGAGAAGCAAAAGAGCCATGTCCATTTGCCTTCTGTAGTATATAAATAGCTGTACCAGACAGCTTGGCTCCTTCCCTACTTCCCAGCTGTTCCCCTGCTCAGGGAGTTTGGCTCACGGCATATTGGTGCTCGTAGTTTAGGGTGCTTGAGAGCTTGTTGGCGTGTGAAGATGGGGATGAGGTAGGTGGAATATTCCTTTAGAACATCGTTCGCTGGCTCAGCGTTTGCTCCTGAGTGTTCCTCTGATTCTTCCATTGGGCTGAAGTCAAGTGACTTTCTCCTGGAGACTCTGGAAAGGAGAATGTATTTGCTTGCCTTTTTTGTTCTCTAGTAGTTTTTCACATTCCTTGATTTGTGGTCTCTACCTTCATCTTACAAGAACATCTTTCTATGTCTGCTTTCCCCATCACATCTGTTTTCTTCCTTTGACTCCTTGTTTCTCTTTTAGGACTCTTGTTATTATTCTTGTCCAAATAATACAGGAAATATCTTTGCCCCTCAAGATCCTGAACCACTTCACCAAAAATCCTTTTGCCAATTAAAATAACATGTACTGGTTTCAAGGATTAATGTCTGGACATATTGTCTATCACAAATTAAGATGTTTAATTTGAAAGATTCCTTTTTTTGGCAGAATATCTTATGGTAATTCTGTCTTGTTGTAATATCTTTTTTTACTGACTTCTTTACTCTTCAGAAATTTATGTTTATGTGAAAACTAATGCATAGTCAGTGCAGAAAGGTTAGAATATACAGGTAATTAAGACTATAAAAACAAATACACATTTAACACTATCACCCAGAGGCCTTTTACATTTTGGAGGAATCTATTCACTTAATGTGAGAGAAATTCTATAAATCTCTAATATCCTATGATAGTTCTCAGAGGTTTTAACTCAATTAGGACCCCCTAATTGAATTATCTTAGGTCCTGTGATGTATAGTTCATTTCTTTCTAATTAAAAAATGAATAATAGAAAGATCAGAAATAAATAGCAAATGACTTGTTCAAGGTCTCATAGTAAGTGAAGAACTAGCTTTAGGAAATGGGTCCCCTGGTTCCCCTTTCAATGTTCCTTCTCTTGATTTGCACTAGGAGAGACATTCCTTGTTAATTCAGTCATTGATTAAATCATTTGTTAATTATGAATTCATCAAACACTATTAAATACCCATTCTGTACAGGTAATTTTGCACAGTTTTAGGAATGAGATGAATATCATAGTCTGTTTTCACAAAAACCAGAGCCTGTTAGGAAAAAGACATGTGAAAGAACTTTGAGACTATGGTGTGATAAGTACAGTAGCAGAAGTGCATGCAGATACAGTGAGTCAGAGAAGGCTTCTTGGTTGGTGCTTTTGATGGCACGAAACTGAAAATTCAAATCAAATTGTTTATAAAGAACAAAGTCCAGTAGTCATGGTTACTTGACATGGAGTCATGTCCAGGAGGCAAGGCTTGATGTAACATGGTAAGTCCCTAGTTTTCTCTTGGTTTTCCTCAGTATTGTAGTTCATCAGGGAAATATATCCTCCTAGTATCCAGGGTGCCTGACAGCACATCCTGGGCCATCAACTTCAAGTTCAGCCCTGCAGGGAAGGAGCTCTCCATCCTGGGAAAATTCTTTTTTCTTTCTTTCTTTCTTTCTTTTTTTTTTTTTTTTTGAGACTAGGCCTTGCTATTTTTGCCCATGGAACCGCAGGTTCATGTTGGTACCCGCAGGGGTACCACGGACTCAAGCAATCCCCAGCCTCAACTCCCAGGTAGCTGGGATTACAGGAGTGTGCCACCATGCCCAGCTCTTTTTTTGGAACTGGGTCTTGCTACGTTGCCCCGAGCGGGACTTGAACCATGATCCCTGGTTCCCACCTTGGCTTCCTAGGCTGCCGCTTACAGGTATGCGCCACCATACCCGGCCTGGGAAAATTCTTGAGGTTCTTCTGATTGCACAGCTCAGGTCTTGTTTTCTCCTAAACCCAGATGGGGGGTAGGGACTTATACTGACTGATGAAGTCAGCCAAGATCTAGCCCCAGAGTTTGATGATGAGTTCAGTATCACAAAACCCTATGGGGGGAACAATGTTGAGACAATGTGATTTATCACGGGAAGTTCAGAGCACTGTTGGGGAGGGAGAGGGACATGAATGCTGGGTATCAAGTCCTAGGTGTGTCTAGTCAACTCTGTCTCAGACTAGTCTACAGGAGTAAATGTGAAAAGAGTATCAAGCATTTAGTACAATGCTTGGCACACCAGGAAGATCTGATTAGTATTAGCTTGGCATTTTATTTTTCTCTCTTCAGTGTGTGTAAAATATTTTCATCCAACACTACAGATAAGCAACATGAGCCTCCATGAGAGCACTCCTTTCATAGGGAGGAGACGGACTTACAATGACTATTCTGCTGACAGGAAACTCTGACCCTTTATGGGATCAGGACTTGCCAAAAGTTCATGTGGTGACAGGTTACGTGCCAGACCCAGGCCCTTGGCCCCCAGCCCAGCTGTCTTTTCCCCTTGATCACTCTGCTCTCATTATCTGTCCTGCCTCCCCCAGGTGCCTCTGTACAGCTGGATTTGGCAGCCAAACTGACAATGATATATGGCCCTGGGAGTCCCAGGGAAGGGTATTTTGGAGTCACTATGAGTATGCAGGTTAAGGGGAGCGGCTACAGCTGGAAGCCTGTGGAAGCTTCCATCTGAGGAAGAGCTGTCTGCCACTCTGTCCCTGCATGCACCCTTTCCACTGTCATAATCTGTCTCAAACCTGTCATAATACAGGAAGCTACCAATTAGGGAGGCCACTTCCAGCTGTTCTGGTCCAGGCCCACTTTATAGAGATTCCCTCCTACTTCCCCCAAAAGTTTTCATTAGGGAGGGAAGGGTCCCATTGTAAGATTGCTCCCTGATGGCAGCAGGACACAAGAAAGCCAAATTTATGTCAGAAAGCTGAAATCAGTTATTGCTGACAACAGTAATAATGGTGTCTGGAACATGACCTAGTTTGTTGCTTAGCACCTGGTCTGAGTGGATAAATTCTTTTTTAGGGATTGACTGGTCATGTGGGCATCTGAAGGGAAAAATAGTAGTAGAGAGTGGTAGATACAAGTTTGGGTGGAAGAGAGGGAAGGATAGGAACAAGAGAAGAATAAGAGTGAGAGAGAGAGAGAGAGAGAGAGAGAGAGAGAGAAAGATATTATGTTTATTTAGTACCAATGCTTATTATTACCAACAACAGTTGCTACTACTTACTAGGGCTAGGCACTGGGTTATGCATTTGAAACATACTTTCTCTAACCTTCACTACAGTTGTACAAAATAAATGTTACTAGCCCTGTACTAATGATTTGAAAATTGGGATCCAGAGAAGCTAAGCAATCCACCTAAGGTCTCACAGCCAGTAAATGGAAACGCTCAAAACAGACCTTATTCTGATTTCAGAGTCCAGATCCTTGACACATTGTGCTGCTTCTTGTGTATCATATGCTGCTCGTGTCTTTCAATTCTCTTTCATGAAAGGGCTAAGATCATCTCATTGAACTACTGATGAAAAGTGAACTTCAAGTCTCATTTGGATTAGTTCTGAAAAATGGAGGGATCCTAAGACAGGAGCTGGAGATGCTGAGGGGAAAGGTGTGCGTGCATGCACTTGTGTGTGATTCTTAATTGTGTCTACTGTGGTTGCGGCCTATATCTGTAATAATATTTTATTAATTATTGTCCTACATCTCTGCTGGCAGCCTAGTGTAATCCTGAGGCAATAGGCTAGAAAGTGACTAATGAGAATAATTTCTTGATCGATGAGGCTGTTCTTTCCAGATTTAAAAGGGCCTTGCTAGAATGATAGAGTCTCATTTTCACACTGTAGCTCTCATGTTTAGATAGAAAAACCCTAAAACAACCAAGCATTCCAGATAGGAGAACAGCTTCTGGAGCCGAACTTTCCTTTCTGCCACAGAAAGCAAGCCAGAAAGGGCCCACAATGCTCCAGGCTGTGGTTGCTTCCAAAATTCACCAATTTTTGATGTGGCTCCAGGCCACTGATCTCAGGTGACTTCTCCTGCCCTTTCCCCCCTCTCTTGTTCTCTGTTGCACACAGCTAGTAATAGTGTACCTAGCATGCATCTCTCTTCTTTGCCAATAGCTGAACTCTTGGAGAAGTGAGGTGCATGGAAACAATGGCCTGCTTGGGTTTTGGGTGAATGAATCAATCAGGCTTTTTTATGCCATTAGTCTCTGTGGCTTCCACCTGCGGCCTATGCAGTGGGTGCTTGGGAGCCTGCAGCATGAGCATCTGTATTGTGAACACCTGGGCCCAAAGAACACACAATAGGCAAATGTGCACACCTGAGTCTAGAAACTGATAAAAGTGGTAGCAGCAGCAGCAGCAGCAGCAGCAGCAATGGCAGCAATGTGATAAAAAGTTACATGATTATAAAAGAGGTAAGAGAGAGAACACCAGGCCCAGAGAAAGGGTAAAGATTCTTGGGGGGGGGGAGCTTAGTTGCCTGACTTCCTGCCTTTTACCACCCTCCTGCCTGGCTGTGCCTACCTCCTTGGCTGCCAGCCTCCCTGCCTGGTGTGTCTGTGTACCTGTTTCCCTGAGAGAACATCAAAGCCTGTGAAGTTCACTGAGGGCTCCAGTACTCTTTCCGCCTGCCCAGATTGACAGTGAGTCTGCCCTGAGCATGCTTGCCATACAGCTCGGAGCTCTTTGTTCTGATAGAAAAGAGACGCAGGTGCAGTTGGGGAGATGGATGGGAGCCTGGGTTTACAGTCACACTTCTCAATATTTTTGAAATTAAAATTTGTTTACTTTTAAATTCAGGTGACATCGACGTGTAATGTTTTAGTGTATCATTCCAGTGTCATATAATAGCACCTATAATGAGGATTTGCATTCCTACAGTTTATTGGGGAAAGTAGGAAGACTTCTCATGGCTAGAGGCAATTGGTCTGGGGGCTCCAGCATACCCAAGTCTGTGGAAGAGGGGCTCAATCTCTGGAAATACCTGTAGGCATGGGCAGTACACAGTGTGCCCTCACTTGGGAGCTGGGAAGCTCTGGATTAGACATTAGGATATGGGTTTTAGCCCATGACTGCAGCTCTCTTGAACTGCTTCCCCTGTACATCCCGGCACAGTCTCACTCCTCTCAGGTCTCATCACAGCAAAACTGAGCATGTCTGTTCCAAACTCCACGTGCTGCTTTCGATTTGTCTCATGTCTGAGGTCTGATCAACTGTCTTTAAAATGGCCCAGGCTGAGTCCAGGTGCTCATCAGTTTACAGGATGTTGAAACTATGTCATCTCTTCACCACCTCTCTCTCCTACAGTTCTATTGGTGGGGAGTTCCCTGCTTATGAGAGACCACAGTTCAGTCATTTCTCAATTAAACTTAATAAGAAAAAGCAGACCTTTGAATTCTACTTGGAAGCAAAGGGCATCTGAATCTGGAGAGGGATTAGAAGCTCGGGAACACAGTTGGTTTGAATAAGGTCACAGATTAATTAGAACTGGGCTTAATTAAAGCTGCATGAGCATCTGGGCAACTTTGCCGACAAAGGGGATCATCTGGGTGTCTTTGAATGGTCTCTTTCTCTGCTGGGCGCTCGTTCTCTGCTTGGGGCCTTAGTTACAGATGCTGTGAGAGATGCCTGTGCCTGAAAGCTTTTCCAAGTCCATTATGCAGGCTTCTCTATGGCTGGTTAGTTCAGTTAGAGGTCTATGCTAGTGAAATGAAGACCCTATTCTCGGGGGCCCCTTTGTTCCAGTCCATTCTGCAGCCTTCACTATGTATTTCCTCAGGTGGGAAGAGAACACACCTTGGGCATGGAGTGGGTATAAGGCTTCAGATTGAGGACTCATGGCCCAGGTATATCTTGCCTTTTCCCCAGAGAGGCAGGCGTAGCCTCCCACACTGTTTGAGTTGCAGATTTGCTCAACCAGTGTTTCCCTGGTGGTTTGTGCTATAACCTTGGTATAGCAGGGTTTTCCCCAGGGAAAAAGGAGGTTCCAGTTTCCCTTCCCTACCCTAAGGAAGGGTGGGCCTGAGGAGTGAGGAGAAGACAGAGAGAAGACCAGGAAGAATGAGAAAGAGGCCTGGAGGAGGCATAGGAGCAGAGTTGTGAAGAAGCTGTGGGTGCTTTCCAGACTTGAACCTGTACCAGAGCCTTGGGGGATATGTGGGTAAGAGATACATAGAGAAATGAGCAATGGCTGCCTTTATCTTGATTTTGACTTTGCTCTTTTCACCCCAGATGTGCCTGAGTCCCTCTTTCTATTTGTTCTTGGTTCCCACCAGGAGGTGCCTTAGACTTGTGGCAAGCTTTTGGGTCTCAGTGGTCCTATTTTGGGCTAACCCTGTTTCACTGAGTGTTTTCCCATAAGGGGAGGGGTAACTTTGGGTGTTTTGTGTGAAAACCAATTTATTCTTTCCCTTCTCTTTATTGCACACTAATTGAAGTAAAGTTCTTTTCCATTATTGGGCTTAAGCAGTAGAGTATGTTTTGTTTGAGGTGGCAGATGGTAGAACCTATTTAGAGCAGGCGGGTTTGGGGCTCTCAGAATGTCCCTTATTCTGCCCTGTAACATTGGGAATGAATTTGACTCTGAGAGCACCAACAGATCATTCTTTAAAAAAAACACAACAATTTATTTATATATAAATTTCACATCTTTGTGATCTCTGGGGTTCACCTCCCCTCCCTGACAATTCCCACCCTGTCTCCCCCCCCCCCCCAAGTTGTGTACTCTAATTTGTTTGTTGGCTTGTTTTGACTTTTCTTCATGGCTTTTGTTTATCTTTCCCATGTCCCATATAGTAGCGAAACCATTTGGTTTCTGTCTTTTTCTTTTTGACTTGTTTCTGCTAATATGAATTCTTCTAAGTCCATCATGTTATCATAAAATCGTCCAATTTGTCATTTTAAATTGATTAGTAATATTCCATTGTGTATATATACCACATGTTTTTCATCCAGTCATCTTACAAAGGGGCCATTCTCATCCTTTTCTTCATCAAATCCTGTTCTCCATTTGACTGCCATTTGGTAAGTAACAGATGCACGAATTCATTCTAAGTTGGCAATGACAAGCTGTAGCTTAAAGTGTAACCCATATTAAAAATGCCCTTTTTGGACAAGGGCAATACATATTCTCTAATGATTTTCAAGCTATCATGGAAGTATATTTAGCATTGATTGATCAACCATTCTGGTTTGTGTGGGATGGAGGGGATTTCTAGGATGTGAACTTTCTGTGCTAAAACATGTAAAGTTATGGGCAAACTGGGCTTAGTTGGCAAGTCTGCTCTAAGGCTTTTAAGAATGGAAGTATGTGAGGGAGAGCCTTAGGCCAGGATGGCAGTGGCAGGAGGTGGCTGAACTCCCAGAACTCGGGGTTCCTTCTTCCAACTGCAGGCAGAACAGTAACACTGATTGAACAGTGTTTCAAATATTTTGGATTTTGAAGTTGTGGATAAGAGTTCTTTAAAAATAATCTGAAACCTCTTGCTCTTAGAAAATGAGGGTCAAAAGGAGTCTATGAGGAATGTGAGCAGGGGGGAAACATCTGGGGCAGAAAGGATGGAGGTTCCCCATTTTTACAAAGAAATCATTGTTACTCTGTAACAGTCTCTGCCACCCTGCTGCTCGCCAAGGAGAGGCAGGGTTTGGCTACAGATATGGTAGAGAAGAAAGGGGCCCTAGTGTGGAGAATCAAAGGAAGATGCTCCTTTGGGCACAGAATAATATTTGACATAATTTATATTTTTCCTTGTAGGTCCTCTTTCTACTTCTCAATTAAAGTAGGAATCCAGTTGCTAAATTTCCTTCAGGAGAGGTTGCATCAAGATAGGAAGCAGCAGTTTTGCCTGCAATACACTGCTATTTTTATCCTTATTTTCCACAAATCTCTTCTAATCAGTACAGTTATGTTAAATATCTTTGAGTGCAATGGAGGGAAGTAGAGGGAAGATTCCTGTAAACTTTAAGGGGATCAAAGATGGAAGGTCTTTGAACAAGAATGCCCTAAAGACCTGCAAGGCAATAGCTCCTTATGTACATGAGAACTTGGACCCAGTTGTACAGAGAGAGTTGTAGGCTACCATCTGAAAGGATGAACCTACCTCTCTTGGAGACCAGTAGGACTTTTAACCGTTTTTCTCAGTCACCACAAGAGCCCAGCTTCTCAGTCTACTCAATGTCACTGCGACCTTCAATGTCCATATAATCTCACCCTATGCATTTCCCTGTCTTTCCAACCTTTTCCTTTTGTTATGCCTTTGACACTCTCAGGTTATCATTAGCTAATGCCTCCATAGCTTCAACATCTTCTTCAAGGACTGCATTTTTACCTTTAGAGAAACAAGCTGTCCCCTGATAATTTTGTTGGCTCTGCAGACTTTTTATGTGAATCATACATCATCATAATTCAGTCAGGAAGTGGAGAATGTGTCCTTCCTATTTTTTTTTTCTGCTGTCTTCAACCCTTATTCTATATCCTCACCCCCCCTTTTCTTTCTTTAAGCCTCTTCCAGTTTTAAAATAGTAGAATAAGGGAACATTAAAAAAAAAAAGGACAGGAACTAGAAAACACAAATTCCATCCAAAAGAGTGGAGGAGACATTTGTAACCCTGAAACATAATATTTGAAGAAGAGATGTCAAAAGCAGGAGAAGTCAAATAGTAGTTATACCATCTCTGGCTGCTGATTTCAGACAGGGTTGGCAAGCAGTTCTTCCATGTCAGTAGTGTACCCTTAGGGACAGAGCTTTGTTGTTAAAGTTAGGACGAAGTTCAAGTGTATCTAACAGAACATCCAAAATAACAAGTTTCACTATCACATATGAGAAACCTAGAGGTTTGCTGTCCAGAACTAGTATAATGTCCACTGTTACCAGACTTTTTGCTTTCTGGTCTTATCGTGGTTGTGGCTTCCATTTTTATGTAGACTCTTGATCTAAGAGTTTACTGAAGCTTCACTCATCACCTCTACATTCCAGAGAGTACTAGGGAGAATAACCAAACCCTTCTCCAGGGTTCTGCATTCTTTTTAGGGAGACTTTCCAGATTTCCCTCCCAATGATATCCACAAAGACCCAAACATGTGGTCACTGCTAGCTGCAAAAAAGTTAAGGAATAGATATGTTGCTGTTCATATTGTAACTGCCAGTATTATAGTACTTATATAAAAAGAGAAGAGTAGCAATTAATCTTCTTACTCTTGTTTGGAGCTGGGAGAGCATCTGAAGAACTTTGCTTGGCCTTCTTAATAAAGAGCTTGGAATGGGAAATCACATAGATGAGGAATATTGACAGGAAACAAACTGCAGGTGAGGCAGGGGGCTTGGAAGAGAGACTGCTGTTTTGAAAAGACCAGATGGGTACTGCTAATTAGGGATAAGAATGCCTAAACAATTTAATTCTACATTTAACAGAGAGGTCATTCTAGTTCACCCATAGTCTTTGCTGAATCCCCTAGATACTTTTCTGCAAGTATTTGATTTAGTGAGAACTTATTTTACTGATGAGTAATGATGAAAAAATGACTGGGATTTATACAAAGACATCAGAAGGAAAAGGAAGAAAAACTAATTTCAGATAAAGAATATTTACCAGAAAAATATTTCCTTCAAGGGACAAAATTATGATCAAATGCATCACCATTAATAAAAAATAGCAATGAAGCAAATTTCCCTTAAAAAAATAAGGGACAGAAAGATGAGCTAAAGAGATTACACATGAGCTGACAGAAGTTTGGGAAGAGATGGAGGCAAAAAAAGGGAGTACTAAAATGGATAGACATGTAAGTTGACTTGAATATTATTAAAAGAAAAGGACAAAAATGTCTAAAATATCCATAATTGGTGTTAATTAAAAAGGTGACCTAAATAAGGAATCTGAACTAATATTTAAAAATATATTTTAAGAAACCTTTTGGAAAAAAACAAAAAATTCTTGAATCTGTTGATAAAGATTATCTCATATCCCTGGACAGATTACCATGTTTAGTGAAAAAAAAAAAAAAAAAAAAAAAAAGCATGACATGGACTAGTGTAAATGAAAGCTATAATTTTTGTAAATAATGTTCTTAAAGAATTTTTATCTTTATCTCTGAAATTATCTTAAAATATGGCAGCAATGTTTGGTTCTGGGGAAAAAGGATTATTTTTCCCTAACAGAGACTTAGTTAACTTACTAAACATACCAAACATTGAATTTTCCTCTTCTATCTCACTTTCCACATGACTTTACCATTCTGATATTTACTACCTTCCTTTCAAGCTTAAGAAAGTGGTTCTTAAGCAGGGGTTATCTTTCCTTTTTTTTTTTTTTTTTTAATATATAAACAATTTTATTTTGTTCTTTGGGTTACAACCTCTCTGTTATATATTTTTCCCCCTCCCTCCTCCCTCCGGTGCTCCCTCCATTCTCTCACACCCGACTCTTTGTAATTATTAGCTGTGCTGAGTCCATTAGTCTCTTTCCTGTGTTAGTGTCTTTTCTCTGGGTGAGGGACTGCGTTGTTGGGTTCAGGCGCACCTTGCTGTTAGATTTTCAGTCTTAAGTTTGCGTTGGGTGGCTACGTTATATTCGTTTGTGATCTGTTCATGTTTTCTTGCTGCAGGCCGTCCTCTCCAATCCAATCCCTTCTCCATTGCTTTGCTGCTTTTCCTTATGGCTCTGGTGTCGGGCTTTGGGAGTCTTGCCTCCTGCCAGTGTTGGTCAAGAAATTTCTCTGAGTTCAGGCTTTGAGACTAGGTCTTGCTATATTTGCCCATGGAACCGCAGGCTCTCGTTGCCCAGGGTACTACAGACTCAGGCAATTCCCGGCCTCAGCTTCCCAGGTAGCCGGGATTACAGGTGCGTGCCATCATGCCCAGCTGTTGTTTGGAACTAGGTCTTGCTACGGGCCCCAAGCTGGACCCGAACTGCAATTCCTAGCCCCGGCCGCTTCATAGGCTGAAGCTTACAGGCACGAGCCACCGTGTCTGGCCCAGGAGTTCAGGCTTCTGCGAGTGGCCTTTGAAGATTATCTCCTCTGCTTCCTTTTGCAGTTTTGGTGTGGGGCCCATTATCCGCTCTTTCGTCATCCTCTCCTCTCCCTTGATGAGGGGAGGGTGTGTTGCTCTCCTTGAATATATCTCCACGTTGAAATCCCGGGTTTTGGCCCAGACAGTGTAGAAGTGCGCCTGGTGACATCGTGTCTCTATGGTTGTTTTTCTGGTCTTACTTGTACTGGTTCACTTGGTTGTTCATCTGCTGTGTCCAGCTCCGGTCTGTGGGCTGGACTTTTGCCTGGTCCCTCACCCGTTCTATGTTGGGGTTGCTGTTGCACCTATTCTGGTTGCTCTGAATTTTAGCTGGAGTAAGAAGTAAGAGAGAGACGGAGGCCCCCCTCCCCCACCCCCCTTGCTCGGCACCCAACCATGTGCCCCGGCTTCCGGGGGCTGGGGGCTTCATGGTATCGCCCAGGCACGCTGCGGCCACTTACTGGCGGGTTGGGATTTGCCCCCCACCCCGTTCCCCCACAGGGGAACTCACCCAGGTGGCTCCGGATGCCCCTCGCTCCCTGCTGGCAAGGGAACTCCGAACGCCAGGATCCGGCCTGGGCCGCGGGCAGCCGCCTCCCGGGGTATCTTTCCTTGCCGGGCATATTGTGGAGATATTTTAGTTGTCATGACTTGAGTGGGGGGTGAGATGTACTTTATCAGCATCTGTTGGAAAGTAACAAAAGTGCTGTTAAACTTATTATAAGTCACGGGACATCCCCTCTCTCCCTGCCCCATCACAAGGAATTATCTGGTCTTAAATGTCCACTTCTATATTTTTTCATTGTTTTCTCTTTCACTATACTGCACTGCTAGTTACTGTCTTAGTATGATAAGTTTTATATGTGGTAGTATATATTTTCTAACTTTTTCTTTTGACATTATCTTGGCTATTCTATTGTTTTGTGTGTGTGTGTGTGTGTGTATGTGTGTGTGTGTAAATTTAAAAGCCAAATTGCAAACTTCCTTAAAACTATTGCTGAGACTTAACTTTAGACTTAGATATAGAGTGCATTAAATTTACAGGTCAATTTGTGGAGAATTGCTAGATTTACAACATTGAATCATGTAATCCATGAGCCTGAAATAGCCCTCATTAATTTAGATGTTTATTAAATTTCCCTTAGTAATATTTGATAATTTTTGTAAGAGTCTATATTTTGTTAGATACTGTATTTCCCACTTTATTATTTTTATGCTTTTGTAGGTAGTGTCTATTTAAGAATTTAATTTTCTTCCCCTCATTTTAATTTTCATCCAGAACTTGAAACCTTTGATGGTAGGGATTCATTCTTTTTTCTCCTCATAGAATGGCAGAAAGTAAGGGTGAAGGAGGGAGAGAGACAGAGAGAAGAGACAGAAGCAATTTACCCAGCAGGATAAAATCTATAGTCGTTTGGAAAATGGACTGAAATGATGCAGGCTCATGTGAGGGCACTCGAAGCATCTCCACGGTGACTACCGACTGCAAGGACTTGATGAGTGCTGTGATGTTGTGACCATGGCATTTAATACGGAGCTGGTTTCGTTTGCTAAAAGGATAACTTCTGCCAAAAGCAATGCCTCCAAACAACCTCTTAAATGATGACTAACTCTGAAAGTTTTTTCTTTTTGGGGGGGGAGGGGTTGATTTTTACTGCATTTGATTTTCCTTTCTGCTTGAGATCTTCTACATCTCTCCATGATCAAATTTTTTACCTATCAGTGGGATCATTTCAGCTCTCAAAACAAATGCTTCTGACCCTCAGCATAAGCTAGAGCCCTTGTGTGCTTCATCCTGATAACTTTTAAGAAGAAGGAAGCTTCCCCCTTTCCTCTCTTCATCTTCTCCAGCTAATTATTCTTAAGCTGTCAAGATAAGAATGGTCTATATATTGTGTCTTTGAATACAAATATAATCTCAGATTTCTGGGGTTGTGCCTTATTGTTCCTGGACCAGATTGTCTGCAAATGCTACCCAATAGGAAATAATTAAAATGGAAAATGTAACTTCTTAAAAGGTTTGAGAAAAGTCACTATTTCAGCAGTGGTACTGTAGAAAACTTCTTATGATGCTGAATAAGTTCACATAAGGTTTTGCTTATGAATGTTTAGATACATTAATTTTTACCTCTGCCTCAGATCACCACTCTTCTTAAACAGAGCTGCTTTTTTTTTTCTTCTTCTGGGCAATCATTTCTCCTTTACTATTAATGTATGTGCTTTGATTGCAGCCCTAGTCCCATGAGTAAATATTTAACTTCAGCTTTGCCAACCCCAAGTCTATCTTCTCTTCACAGGGATGGCTTAAAAGAAGGGACCACTGACTTGTCAGAGCCAGTAGAATGTGATGAAGGATTTCTGGGAAAGTTTAATGTAGCATCATTTTTATTATCCTTCCTAAAAGGAAGACTCGAAGAAGACTTTCTAAATTTCTGTTTAAAATGAAAATGAATATATACTTAATTCTTGCTAATGTTTCTAAGATAGTTTATTTTTCCAAAGACAGACTTAATTTATCTGGTTTTATTTCATTGGAGTCTCACAAATAAATCAGGGTGGATTTATTTAATGTTGTAGCCATGCTAAAGACATGTTTCACATCAAATTTATCACTATTTGACTAAAAATTAGAGAGCCAACGATAGTTTTTATGACTGATTGCCTTCTCAGAATTCATTCTTCTCAGTTGTCTTAATCCCATTGTTCTTCACATCCCCATCTCTAGGAAGAACTCTGATTTCTAAGCAGAGAAATACATGTTTTACCTTTGATGACAGTACTGGTCCAAAGTTGGAGGGATGGTCTGATCTGCCTAATCAGAGGAAGAGGCTTTTCTTTCTTTCATGATGAACAGGATTTATGAAGCTTCAACTGTCACTGCAGCCACCTCACTACAGTCAGGGGTGTGCCTTCAGAGAAAGCTTTCACCCAGGAGAGCAGAGAAGGGTGAAGAGAACACAGGTTTTTATAGCATCATGATGTTTCTATGTTTTGGATAGTAGGCAGTCTGATATTTCTTTATTATTCAAACTAGTTGGAATTGACATTTTCTGTTATTTGTAGCCAAACATATTCTAAATAATCCCATATAGTGTCAGAGGTTTTCTGGGAGCACTTAAAGCAAAATTATAACAAAAATTGCATGGTGAAGAACTGGTTGTCTCATATTTGTTGAACTGGAATCAAACCTCTTTTCCTCTTTTAGGATGTTCAGAATAAAGAAAATAGTGACCTGAATTTCTTGGATTCAGAACTGACAAGGAGTTGATTCCTTGGCATATCCCTATGCCATTCTGTTTTTGCCATTTAAAAAACATTACAGCTCATTTTAAAAGGTACTTGTTTTATTGGAGTAATGAGCTAATAAGCAGCCAGGATGATGCTCCAGGGGTTGGAATTGCCATTAGCAGTAAAAAACAGTATGCCCAGATAAATTTGAATCTTAAGTAAATGATGTGTGTGTGTATGTATGTATTGTGTGTATATGTGGCATGTATATATGTATATGTATTTATTACTATAAATATATATATCACTATAAGTACATATTATAGGTATATATTACTATAAGTGTGTTCCATGCAATATTTGGCATATATTCATATTAGAAATTATTACTTGTTTAAAATTTAGAATTCTATAAATCAGTTATTGAGGTATTAAATCTATGCATGCAGTTGTGAAAATGAAACTATATTTAGGCTTAAATGAGTAGAACTTGTTCCGAATATAAGAATATTCTTAAAATAAGATCATACTGAAGACAGTCATGAAATAAGCCTTTGCTAGGAGCCTGTACTGAGTGAAGGAGATATTTTCCCAAGGTCTTGCATGTCATGGTGCATGAATAGTTTTATTGTATCTTTGGGTAAAGTAAACCCAGAGCTTTGAAAATTTATTCTACTACTTCTTTCCAAATAAATGTGATTGGAACTATTTGATGCATGTTATATGAAAAGTCAGGAAATTCAATATTGTTCAAGTGTAGAAGCAATGTTTAGGGCTACAAAGGGGAGACAGAATCAAAAGTCAGGTCACAGAAGCTTGGACAAAGGCATTTAGGGAATGAAGGGTGACAAAGTCCTGGGCCAATGCTGAAAATCTGGCCAAAGCATTCAATTTGGATCACCTCTGAGTCATTCACATAGAAGGTGAATTATTCTAGAAAGCAGACAAACAAGTCATTGAAACAAAATTGAGAACCCCAAAATAAATCCACAGATTTATAGAAATTATGACATAAAATGGAGTGAGAAAAGTATCTTTAATAAATGGTACTGGGAAAACATGCAAAATAATGAAATTAGACCACTATTTTACATCATACACCAAAGTTAATTAGAAATTGACTGAAGACTTGAATAGAAGACCAGAAACCATAAATTCACAGAAGAAATTTCTCAGCATCACGTCTTGTTGATGTCTTTGTGGATATGTCTCCATTGGCTATGGAAGCAAAAGCAAAGCAAACAAATGGGGCCACAGTAAATTAAAAAGCTTCTGTGTGATGGAAGAAGCCCTTTTTAAAACAAAAAGGCATAAATTGTAAAAGATATTTGCAAATTATGTATTGGGCAAGATGTTAATATCTGAAATTTTATAAAGCACTCATAAAACTCAACAACAAAAACAATTTTTTTTAAAAATGAATGGATGATCTGAATAGGTATTTCTCCAACAAAGACAGAGAAGGCCAATAGTCACATAAAAAGATGTTCATGCTCCTTTATTAGAAAAATGCATACATTGAGCAAAATGGGTCATTGTGTGGAGATGGCTGAAATGTAGACTTTTGGTGCCAAGTACGATGTAGTCTGTACAGATGTTGATATGTAAATATATACATCTGAAATTTATATAAGGTTTTAAACCAATGTTACAACAAAACAAAATGAATCTGGGTTATTTGACTTGTATTCAGGGTGTTGGGTTAGCAAGAACTCAGAATGCAGAAAGAACTCAGAAATTGCCTCAAGTTTTTCTTAAAATAACTGATCTTATGTGTCTCTTTTCCTTTTGACTCCAAGTTTGGGCAGAGGACATAAGGGTGAGAAAAACACAATTAGGTTTCAAGTAAAAATGCCATCCTAAAATGAAGTGCTAGGCTTTCAGCACAGAGCTTGCCAATGACATTGTGAAATGGGTTTTGCCAGCACCAGTGACCGTCCATTCACCTCTCGAACATATGAAGCATTTGAAGTATGCATTCCCCTCTGGGGGAGGCTCCCTAGGCCCAGGAAGAAGGGCTTCAAGGGATTCCTGGAAAGTTTGGCACATGGTCTGTGAAATTTAAAAAGCACTAGACTCTTAAAGGATATTCCCTGGTGAAGATCAGAGAGAAGATGCTCTGATACTGTCTGGAGCTGCTTGCCTGATTGCACTAATCAGGCAGTGCAGGCAGGGATACCTGCTATCCTGCAAATAAGGTGGGGAGGGACTGGGGGGGGGGAGAAGAAAAGGGAATGGGGGAAGAGGGGAGGGGGAGAAAGAGAAGCTTCCTTGTCAACTAATTACTTGGAGAGACAAAGGGCCCTGTTGGAGGAAGTATCTGTGTGATGGAAAGAGAAGAGACATCTTCCTTAAAGCCATGGAGAGCTTCCTCATTGAGTTTCTGAAATAACTACCCACCTGCCCAATAGAAGAACCATTTCCATACCCCAAGAGAACCAGCCCCCATTAGAATGGCCCCTGCTGCAAAGACTGTCTACCATGCCCTTTCCCCCTCAAGTTCTTTCCCTCACACCTGGAGATTCAGAAACTATTTTCAGAAACACACTGAGGAGAAGAGTACAGGGCACAAGACCAGCCTTGTCCTGTCACTGCTGCTTGAAGCTGGGAGTATGGGAAGTGGTAAGACATTTTACTCTGTAATTTTGAGTTTTAATGGATAAGCTGTTGTAATGACTAAAATGAAATAATTCTTCCGGTATTATTCTCAAAGGACGGGGAAGCCAGGGAAGCCTGACTGCCTGCAGGCTGAGGCTGAGGGGATGCAGCATGAACTTCACTGGGCAAAGGAGAAAGATTAATGTTGCTTTCTGATTGCAGCCTATGCCATGCAGTCAGTGTAGTGATTATATTGATAAACACAGTCTCCTCCTTTATAGCAATGATCCAGAGGCCAGATATTTCCAGAACTTCTTAAAGGAGGAGGACTTGGGTCAATCTCAGTCTAATTTCTCAGTCTGTTTCCTTCTAATTCTTTATGTTTGCATTCTGTTGGTAACAAAATGGACAATAATAATTCTGCAAACGAACTCTGAAAAGACAGAGCACTATTTTTGAATTTGTTATAAGAAAGAAGTAATTTGTAATTTTCTTTATAAATGTTCAGTTAATAGGGACTTGTTAAGAATGTGACTTGGGTTTGAAGCACATACTGCACCATCACCTAAATTTTATAGATCATATCATAGACAACAAGATTTAATAGTCATTATATGTCACAGATTACTATTAGTCCCTGTATTAAGCACTAAAGAGAGTTTCCAGTTACCATGACAGAGGACTACAAATAGTCTGCTATTTGAAGACTGCCTCAGGTGAGGCTAGATCCAGGTGGTGGTCATTTCATCTTAAGGCTACTGTCCCATTGCTTCCCCCAAGTGGCTTCCAGCAGTGTCCAGGATTTTGTTATATATTTCATATACGGCACCATATGCCCACCTTTGCCCAAACATCTCCAAGAAAGGGAGATATTAATTACCATAGATATGGTTCCCATTTCCCTAATAAACAACTGTTACCACTATTCCTATTTTATGCTCCTCTTTCCCATCATAATCAGGACTAACTACTAGAACCACTACGTCTACCACCCTTGGGCTGAGAACTTTTCATGTTTAATCATCAACAGTGACTGCCTTCACTGAAAATCTGATATTATCCTATTAAAACACCTACAGGTTTGTTTTCATGCATCTGTCCTCCACTGAATAGTTAGGTAGTTGAGGACAGTACTTAGCCTTACTTGTCTATGTATCCCCAGACTTCAGCACAATTTTATTTCCTGCAGTTGGATTTTCTCATAGATTAAAAATAAAGAAGCAGGGCCAGATGATTTCTAAGGAAAATACCTAGTTTCAGAGGTTTTCTATCATTTTTAGGTCAGGCATACACAAAAACATTGTGTTTTAGGCATATAGAGATGTTATACCATGGAAATCAGTGTTGTTATAAACCTACAACTTTTATCTCTTTCACAGCTGTTTTAGCAGTACCCAGAACATTGCTTAGCATGTAGGTTGCCTAATAAGTATTCATCTATTGTAAGGACAAACTATTCATTAGTGAGCACTTTTGGTGTCATTGTGTGTAAGGGCTTTGCATATATTACCTCACTTAATCCTGACAACTATAAGAGATAGGCATTATCCTACCCACTTTAGAGATCATGAGACTGGGACTAAGTGAGACTCAGGAAACTGTCCAAGTTCTCATCGCTAATAAATGACAAAACCAGGATTTGGATGCAGTTGGGATTAACTCTGAAGCTTGTTTTCTTTCTGTTTCATGATGTCCATTTGTAGTACTTACTCCCTGGTCATCTCTAACTAAAGGTTAGCTGACTTCCTTATGGGGTTTCAGATCTGATGGGTTGGGTTGTTCTTTGTTTTTTTGGTATGAGATGGTTTTGTGGAAAAACTTTGGGGAGAAAGGACCAGCAAATAATCCACATGTTCAGTCATAATATTGATGATAGGCACTTTTAAAGAAATGTGCTTTAAAAAACTGTACGACAAATTCTAAATAAAGATACGAAGATTTAATCCAGCTAAACAACTCTAAAATCTCAGTTTTATTTTGCAAGGAATATCTCAGAATAACTCTAAAATCTCATCAGTTTTATTTTGCAGGGAATAGCTCAGATTCTTCCAGAAAAAAACAAAACAAAACAAAACAGGTCTCATATTTCTTTGGTTTATAAGAAGGGGTCAAGCAGGCAATTGTTGATGCCTCTTATGAAGCAAGTATACAGCCCCCCACTACCTTCTCTCCATTGCCCTTTTTATCTCCTCTGCTGTTATCCACAGATCCAGAGCAGAACCAAAGTGCTAGGGATATCCTTTTCTTTCTTTTTATTTTATGGTACTGTTGTTATCACATAGTTTATGGTTGCCCTTGTTCCTGCCATGTGAGCTGGCATAATTTAGCTGCTGTATCACTTTTATTAATCTGGAGTCTTGAATTTTGCTGCTAGTTCTCTAATGATTTGTCTACCAAGGAATGTTCTAGAAACACAAAGAATTAAGTATACAAGTTTTACTTTTGTTTTAATGTGGGAACTAGAAAAATTTAAAATTACATGTATGGCTCACTTTTTTCTACTGGATGACGCTTAGCTGAACCATTGAATTAGCAGCAGACACCTGCAGACCTGCCATCTGCAGTAGACCTTGTACTGTTTCTTAAAGGTGCAACCATCCTCAACTCCCCTTCCAGCTGCCTGAGTTTTTCTGCCTCTGTGCCTTTACGTATGCTATTTATTTCAGCTGGTTGGCCATGTTTGTTATGCACACATGGAGATCCTGTCCCTCTTTAAAGCTTGGATCAGATATGATCACATTTGGAAATTTTTTTTCCATGTCTCTCCTCAGGCTGTCATAGTGTTTTATTGTTATTTGTATTTTGGAATAGCTCTGTTAGGACTAACAAACCCCTGGCATCTGTGCTGATACTGTCCCCATCTTTGTCCCTGGCAGGTATTGATAATCGATCATAGCACTCTCCTACTGAACCCAAGCTTTATACGAGAATCTTTAGTGCAACACTCTAGACAGCAGCCACCAAAGGGACAAAGAAGAGAGACTCATTGGAAATCTAATAGGTATAGGCTGGATGCCTCAGAGGTGTGATAGTAACCATGGATGAAGGCCTACTCCAGCAGAATTCACAAGGAGAGGTCCAATTTCCCTGATCCTTGAGAGAATAACTGTGAAGGATCATATATTTGCATAATATCATTCTTTTTCTTCTGGTGTATTAGGTAATTGTCTGCCATTTTGTATATTTTTTAAGTATTTCCACAAACCTGCTGATAATATAAAGTTTAGACACCCTGAGTCCTTCACAGCAGATTGTTTGCTGAGGAGTCCAGATAAGGACTTTTTTGGGATCTTGTAAGCAATGAACTACCTCATGATGAGATGAAATTGATGAGTTCTATAAACATAGGAATCTTCCTCTCCTTTCTATGAGACTGTCCAGGTATGGGAAGGATTAAGGTTGGGAGAAGTCTGGAGAAGAGGAAAATTTCATCAAAGTGTCCTATTTATGGTGACGTTTGGGCATTACTTATCTCTTCCTGCAGGGTGAATATTATGCAATTAACATAATTTTGAGTTATCTTACACTGTTCCCTTCCTGTGAATTTAAGGTGGTATAGCTCCTGGGTGTTGATATGGGTAACAGAAGCCTGATTGCCATTTGGTTACATTCTTATTCATGCCAATTTGCTCTGCAATATTGGACACTTGTGTTTTATTGGGTGTGTGTCTGATTTTAGGTGAATGACTGAAAAGGCAAAGAAAAGCTAGGAACTTTGACTAAACACTATCACTAACGTCCTCACTACAGATAATAATATCACACAGTTTGATTTCAAGGGATTTGAAATCTAGTTGGGATGGTCAGACAGGCATAAGATAAAACATGGAAGAATTAAATGATAGGATGCAAGAATAAAAAAACAAACAGTAGCCATAGAGAATCCTTAAGCTTCCAGATATACTGTACAAACATTAAATGCACTGACTCATCAAGGAGACATATCTTTGTTGGGTGAGTGGAGGGAATGTAGATTTGAATGCGTGTGACCTTCAGGTATCTATGCCATATGGGAATGTTTCCATGGAACTTTGGGAAGAGAATATAGTCTCTTCTGATCAGAGGAGTAGTTTTTGGCAGATGGAGAAGAGGAATAGCCAGGCTAATTATAGGGATCGAATACAAGACTGCTCCTCACTCAACTTTTGGCTCAACTCTGCTTCATTAGAGGAAAGACCCTTTCTCCTGCTTGCTTCACAAACATATCTGCCCAAAGGGAAGACTCTCCACTGGTATCGGATCTGTGATGAAGCAAAGCAGAGGCACTTCCTGAGTGGAATGAGATCTATGATGCCAGGGGAAGGGAGAAAGTTATTCTCCTTGGAGATACTGTGTGTCCTCATGGATGTTTTTTTTTTCCAGCCATTGTAGCTAAACTGACAGGGTAGTGCCAAATCTTCCATAAGAAAACCCAGTAATTAATCTATGGAGGCACCTATGCAACACATCAAATTCAAGAGAAGGTGTATCTTGGCATTTCAATACTGTTTAAAATTGGTATAAAGTTGGCAACAGAAAAATGGCCTTTCTGTGGGCCAGGAAAGTTCACAAGTTTAGTTAGCATGAGCCGATTGTCTCTCATCAATTTGTCTTGACTTAAAAATTTTTTTTTGGTTTAATTTAATTTGTTTTTATTTTAGCACCAAAACAGCTAAGCATAACTGAACATGAAAGTTATGAACATTTTCGGTGATAGATGAGGACATCCAGGAACCCAGCCAAAGTTGTTTTTCCTACTTTCCTGAATCACAGAGAAGCCATAAAATTCCATGTGGCCTCCTGGAGACAGATCTGGGCTTAGGTTTTTGTTTCCATAAACCACACCACTGAGTTTTTTTGTACCGCAGAATTGGCTTCCATAAAACAATGATAGCTGTCATTTATTGATCATTTATTAAGTGCTAAGCATTCTAACCTCTAAGGACCAACATTACATTGGTCCATCTCCAAATAACTCCATAAGCTAGTTTCAGGTATTGCAAGTTTATAGAGAAAGAACTGGGTTTTATCATGATTCATTTGTTCAAGGTGATGAGTAGTAGAGCAAAGAATAGAACTCAGGTAGTTGACTCTAAAGTCCATACTCTGCAACTACATTATATTGATTCCACTGCAGAATTTCCCAACTCCCTTTGCACAATAAATGTAATGATAAATATTGATAGCAACTACTTTTAGAGCTATCAGTTTTGAGGAAGGCTCTTGTCTAGTTTGGGTCTCACTTTTTAGACTTCTGAATTGCTCTAACTTTGTAGAATAAAATATGCTTAGAAATATTGTTTTTGTGTATTTTAAATTAAAAAGAAAAAACTTCTTACCATGCAATTTTCCATTTGACCTCTGTAGTCATCTGTTGAGGTAGGAAATAGGCAGTGTAAATGTCACTGTTCTCATCTTGCTGGAGCTTAGAGAGTTAAGACAGTTAGCTGAAGTTACTCATCTAGAAATACTGGAACTGGGGCGAGAATCCTCGTTTTTCTAATCGATTGCATTGCTCTGCCTTTGGGTTCTAGGGAAATCCTTTTTGCTGTCATTGATCAGGTCCTCCTGTAGCACAAGGTGAGAGCTTGGAAAAAGCTCCTGCCTTAATTTGCGGTGAATATCAGAAAAATCTTCATTTCTCATATGCATTTGAAGGTTTCTGTGTATATTTCTAGGCCGGAATTCTATAAACTTAGCTAGTTTTTACCAAGTGGCTAGGCTCTGGATGATAAACGTACAGCACAGTGAAAGTAAACTATAGAGAAACAGTTATGGCATCAACAGGTCCCCGATGTGGATTTTCCCAAGGCAGATATCCCATTTGTTGGCCATGTCCCTTGCTTGGGGAACATTATTTTCTTGCTGGGCTGCTTAAGCATAGTGGGGTTCGGACACAGCCCAGTGACCTTTTCCAAATCACAAGGAGAAACAAGGTTATCAAATACTAGGGCAAGCAGATCCCTGGATAGCAGTTCTGAAGGATGGATTTGCTGACTTTAAGTAGCCTTGTTGCCACTGTGTGACATACTCTGTGCTTTCCTCCCACAGAGACAGCTGGAAGCTAACCATGCCTTTTTAGCAGATCCTAGCTATGTAGTAGGGTGGACACTTGTTCTCCCTGGATCACCTCCAAGAACTGCAGAACCTACTGGTTTTCATTTTTAATGTCTCATCCCCTGGCAAGTAGTCACTTCATCCATCAAAAAACCAGGCACAGAAACACACCCCGAGGATTCATTCTAACAGCGTCTGCCTTGGTATTTGCCAGGGTTCACACTATAGATTGGCCATGCAGATTACTGAAGATGATCCAAATCTGATAGTACCCAAGAGGTTGTTGATGAAACTCTCCCCTGTCATTTCCACCTCTGCTCCCACCCCATGTGTCCTGGAAGCCTTGGAGTTAGAGGGTCTGATTTATTCTTGGCAGCAATCAGGAAGGTTCTTGTGCAGATGCAGCTGGTGAAGCTAACTTGGCCTTGAGCTCTGACAGTCTTGATCTCCACTATTATTCTTCTCTATCGTGGACCCAGGAGGCAATGCTTTGTTGGCTAAATTCAGGTCAGAGGCAGGGATCACGTGACTTTTCTCTTCCAGGGTGGGAAAGCCTTGTGCTGTCTTTGACAAAGTACCTGTATCTGCCAAATCCTGACATATTAAAGCAAATGTTAATTTATTCTCAGCCGCCTTGAAGGGAAGGACAACCTCTCATCCAGAAAGTTTCCAAGATGCCAGCACTTCCACCTACATCTTTCCTCAAGTGCAGTCATTAGGGGCACCTTATAAAATGTTGATGACAGCTAATGAATCCATTATTCTGATATAATATTTTATAATCTTCAAAACACTGTGACATATTATCATATTTAATTCTCAAATTAAAAAAATACATACAATTGTTAAGTATTCTAGTCTCATCCTGAAAGTCAAAAACACTTGCAAAGCATATCAATGTCTCAAATTCTTTTTATTACGTTCCTTCTGCCTTTTCCATTTTCATCTTATCTGTGGGATACCTCACCCTTAGGATTACTACTTACTTATGAATTAACTTCATATAATCTAGTAGCCCTTAAAAATTTACAATTTAAATGCATGTGAAGCAAGATAAAAATAAATTGTATAAAAATCTCAATCCCCCTAAACCAGTTGAAAAGAATTAGGCAGGTAGGTCTTCAGAATCTTTAATTTGGAAGATATTTCTCTTTGGACAGAGTGTTAGTCCTCACTAAGTAGAGAAGAGAGCAATCTAGAAAGCAAGATAAATTTTTAAAAACATAGGAAAAAAATTTTTTTAAAGGGATAGGGAAATTAAAGAGGAAAATAGAATACTGGAGGCATAGCCCACTGCTGTGGGAAAAGATGTGACATGGAAATATTGCTGTTGCTCTTGGAATGGCTTTGGTGTTAAAAGCTAAGCAAAATCTAGGCTTTTGAAAAAAACAAAGACAGCGATTTGGTTCTCACTGAACCCTCAGGGCCATAGACTTCAAGAACTACCTATAATAGTCTTAGATTGAAATTGGGTGATGAAACAAACAAAACAGGGTGCCTAACCAAACTTACAAAGGGAATCAGCTAGTCCTTTAAAGTCAGTTACACACCAGGTTCTTCCCAGCTTGCGCATGCAGTAGCAAGACCACATAAACCTTAAGAGGGAGGGAAAAACCAAATTTACTTATTAAATGACAAATTAGACAAGAGTCACTGGGGTCTATAAAGGAACCCCTTTAGTAATCTTACCACACAGTCCAGTCTTTAGTCCAAAGCACACATGGCTTCAGTTGTCATGTGCATCCACAAAATGGCAACTGCCCCACTTTAAACCAGATGAAGGAGTTAAGATGGCACCACCACTCCTTCTTCAAAGACACAGCTCCACTCACTGCAAGCCAGAAGCCAAGATGGCAATAAACAGTAAACATCCACGTACAGGTGTCTTTTTATTAATAATTTTGTTATTTACATATTTATGTATATATGTATGTATAGATATGTGTATAGACATGTATAAATGTATTGCATCATTACATTTCCCAGAGTTCTCCCTCTACCTTATCACCTGTGAACTCATCTTGATCTTCTTGTGGTCCTCTCCTTCCTGATTTCTTCCTCCTCAATCCCCCTCCCTAGGGGTTGGCCCAGTTCTGTTAGCTTATTTTGATATGACACTTTATGTAGAGAACCCCAAAATATCCACAGAAAAACCAATTGAAATAATAAACCAGTTCAGCAGAGTAAGCAGCTACAAAATCAACATACAAAAATCAGTGGCCTTCTTATATGCAAAAAATCAGTCAGAAGAAGAAATTTAAATAAAAAACCTCTATTTACCATTGCACCAATGAAAAATTAAATACCTGGTTATAAACCTTACTGGTGTCATTTTGAGTTAGTGTTTTGGTGTTCCTTGGGTGTATTTCCAGAAGGGGGATTAATGGACTGGATGGTAGTTCCATGTTCTGTAGTTTGAGGATCTTCCACATAGCTTTTTATAGTGATTGGACAAGTTTGTATTCCCACCAGCAGTGTAAAAGTGTTCCTTTCTCGCCATATCCACACCAGCACTTGTGGTTGTTCATTTTTTTTTTTTGGTTTGTTTTTGTTTTTTCTGATATGGGCCATTATTAGTGGTGTAAGATGGTGTCTCATTGTGGTTTTGGTTTGCATGCTGATTATAAGTGATGTTGAGCATTTTTTCATATGCCTATTGGCCATTTCTATTTCTTCTTTGGAAAAGTGTCTTCTCATTTTTTTGATTGGGCTTTTCCCTTTGTTTTTGTTAAGTTGTGTGAGTTCTTTGTAGATTTTTGTTAATCAGATCCTTGTCACTTGTATGGAGAGCAAAAAATTTTCCTCAGTCACCAACCTCTCTCTTTTTTAGTCTTGCTGATTTTAAGACCCTGTAGGTGGTGTCTTCAGGGTTGTGAACCTTCCTCCTTCTGTTCTCACTCTGTCTATACAGACCTCTCACTTACTCTTTGATTTGCACTATTCCAGTTTCAATTTTGCCATTTTTGTCTCTTCTAGTTCTTCACTTCACTAAGTATATTGCAGCAGGGAATATAGATTTTTCTCTTTGAAGTCTCTTGCTTTAGTCTTCCCTTGAGAGCTTTCTCTATATTATTTTGAAAAACATGTCCCACTGATCTCTGTCCCATGAAACAGGGGGAGGCCTTCCCATTCCAGTTTTGATCATTGGTTTTAATCATATTTGAAAATTTCTTCTTAATGCAACCAGAGAATTTCTCATTGTGTATACATTTATGCCTCCTTCTCCAGCTCTGGGGCAATTAATTTTTGCTCCTTCTGTACTGTAACTTGACAGGGGTTCTTTTTCATTTTACATTTTCCTACTTCTTTCTTGCACATAAATCTTAGTGATTCTAAAGAGTCACATTTCTTTAGGGAAGTATATTGGGGATTGTATAGGATGCCCATAGATTCTATGGTGCTAAAAAATCATTCTAAATATTTGACCTTCCAAGGTGATTTTATATTACTCCTACCCTTGTCACTTTGTACCAAGATGAAGTTATCTTTTCTCAGTACCACAATTCTTGTTAGGAGCAGAAGTATGTTCTCATTTATTTCATTCTTTCTCTTTTCGTACAAAAAAGAAATTAACAGGAGGGTACAAGCTTTTCTAATTGACAAGTGAAACAAGACCTCACTTTTTACAATTTTTCTCTTCCCTAATCCTTTCAAAATTTATGCAGTAGGAGGAGACTACCCCCATCCCTGCCTTCCCAGAGTTCTGATTTTCTGGCCCTCTTAAGTAATAGAAAGTTTTCAGGTTGTTTAAGTGGCAAACAAGGCTTGACTTTAGGATGTTAAATAAGGAAGAGGTAAAATGTCATGCTCTCCCCCTCTCTTCATTAGGGGCTTGCCCCAGTTACAGTTGGCAGGGAAACAGAAGTATGGTTCTCTGTTGTTTCTACCTTCCACTCCTCTTTCCACAGCTTACATGGTAGATATTGACTCCTCTCAGTTTCATAATGGTGAGCAAGGATATAGGAGAGGTCTTCCTTCCTTGTCTGCCTTAAACTCATTTCTCTTTCACTAGTATGTCATTTCATTATATTTGATTTTGATTAGAGTGATAGTGAGGTTTATTTCAGAGAATCTCATCTTGGGGAGCTTGCTCTATTATCCTTTTCACTGAGGAGATTTCCACATGGGGATCCTTTTATAGTTCTTAGAGACATAGCATTTACTTCAACTTTCTGTGGGGATCTCTCGTCCCCTGAAGGCAACCCCATAGAATAAGACTGGAGGCATTCTTCAGCTGGTATTCTGTAAGGTCTTATCAGTGAAAGCCAGCATTTCAATTAGCTATCTCACCACTGTGGGCTACTTAGCTTTTTCAGGTATGCACCAGCCACCAGCCCTCTGCTTCCAACTACAGGGAGCATATGTAAGTCACTAGCTAATGGTCTTCACTTCAAGTGAATGATAAAACTGCTCTTCCTTCAAGGGTTGTTTGGAGAGAAGGCCAAAATACCATTCTGTTAAGTAGGAGGCAGGTGCAGACAAAATAGGAGTCAGGTACCTGCTATTTGACTTTAGTTATTATTATGGAAGTTTCTTGCCTCTCCCTTGGTTGAGGCCAGGCTTTCTCCCTTTTTCACCCTAGGTTGGGTAGCCACTTGCTCAAGTGTCTCATGAGCTTCCTGCTTCCTTTGCTGCCCCCTTGTGGCAAAGCCATGTTAACTCTAGTGTGCCTCAACTACCAAGTGAAAGGATGGATGGGGGAAAACTAACACGTTTAGTGTCACCTCCCCCCACCCCCATACGGGATTATGTCTCAATGCATGATTATGACTTCCTTATACCAAGCCACCTTCTGACACTGACCATGTCTTCAGGGATGCTGGCTTCGTTCCCTGTCAGGAGGTGTAAACAGATTTACTGAGAACCTGGGAACTACCACAAGCATAAGGTATCTAGCAACAAGAGACAATTCCTTCCTGGCTAGGAGAGAACTCAGTTTGAAACTTTATTTTTTTCCATTCAGAAAACTTCTTCTTGTTGTTTCCTGTAAGTCTCCCACTAGTTCTTTGGTGTCATCATCTAAACTAAATTCCTTTGATGCTGGGGCATCACATTTTTTCTTCACATGAATTATGCAGAGTCACACTCAGTGCTCACTGACTTGCAGCCTAACTAGCCTGTGCTCGTGGCTTGCCTGGCTTTGCTTACAAAAAGCAGAAAACTCAACTTCTTCATTTTTTTTGAGAGCTCTTTTTTCTTACCAAGTTCACCCTGATTCATATAGCTACAATAAGCTGATAGGAGGATAGAACAGTGATTTTTCAATCCTGGCTTCATTAGAGCCACCGAAGTGGTACTCTCACCCCTATCATGTTTAGTTGCACCCAGAGTTTCTGGTGTGATTGTCCTAGAGTAGGGTTTTACTAGCTTAGTAAAAAGTTCCCAGATGTTTCAACTGTACAGCTGGGTTTGGAAAGTACTAGGATAGAGAAGGGTGGTGTATGCATTACTTTAGATAGGGTTCTTAGGGAAGGTTTTCTAAGATGGTGTTTAGATAAAGCATGGACAAAGAAGAAGGGATGATTCTGAGTTAGCCTGGAGTTCTGGTTAATGTTTAACAATGACCTCTTTGAGGACAGAAGTAGCTGCAGATTTCTCTGATGGAAATACTCCCTCCTGGCAGTTTTCAATTGCCATTGTGATAGCACTGATCAGAATTTGGGGATAGATGCTTCAACTGTTTTCTTTTTCTTTTTTTGCCTGTCAGAGCTGAATCCAGCATCTGGGTAAAAGGTCTGGACAAAGAATATAGGCTGTGCAAAATCCCTGTGGCTTCTGCTATAGTTCAGCAACCATTTTGTCTACCTCCTTCTTGGGAACCCAAACGTTGACCATTTCCTTTGTATCATCAAATCATCTGCTGAGATAGTCTCATTTCCCCTGCAAAAACCTCAGAAACAAATAAGAAAAAAACAACAAACTCTTTTTTTCTAAACATAGCTTTCATGTCTACGCCAGAGATTTAGATATGCATAGTTTTCAAAGTGGTCTTCTTGTTTTGTGTCTTTCTTTTTCATTCTGTCACACACAGTGTCCTATGTAACATCTTCCATTTACCAAATCCAGGCTAGTAGTTCATCACTGCTCCACCAGTTTGTATAAACTCTTGACACTTTGAGTGATGGCTGAGTTAGTTCTCCCTGAGTCTACTCCATGAAGGTAAAAACAAAAAACAAAAAACAAAAAAAAAAAGAAGAGGTTCTGTGGAGATGAGAGATTGGCGGCTCTCCTCCAAATGTATCCTTAGCTACAAAATAAACTGAAACCCTTTATTTCTTCCTCAGAGCAACATTGCTCTTCTTTTTGAAAACTTTTTGAAAGAACATTAAATAAGATAAGCAGACTTAACAATAAATGGAGAGTCATGCACATGACAAGACATAATCAGAAACATGGGGAATTACAGGGAGTGGTTCTTCAATTGCATAGGATCGACCATTTTTACTGTCAGGAAAGTATGCTCTTTTTTTCCTCCTGAAAGCAGACAGAATGTCAAACACAAGTTGTAATTGGGTTATGTGATTTACATACAGATTAATCCATTATTAGTCCAAGTGAGAATCTTGATTCAGCAAGATGATATTTATCTTCCACTTGCTTTGCTCACATAATCCAAGTGACTTTGTAACTTTAAATTGTATTGCGTGTTCCAGAAATATTGCCCATGATTATACCCTGTTTGAAATAATTAGGTGGTAATTAGCATTACAAGTTTCTTTTAAAAATACTGTCATTAGAGAGATTGCTAAATGAATTACCTGGCACTGGGGACAAGATTTTCTTGGCATAAATACCTTTCTCCACAGAAGGGGCAGTGATCTTCAACAGCTTCTGTACAGCCGACATCAGTTTGAGAGTCACTACTGCAACAGGTCACCACAAGTTCGAAGATGTAAAACAGCACAGATATATGATCGCACAAGTCTTGTAGGGTGGACGTCTGGCAGATTTGACCGGTTCTCTTGCTGAGACCTACAGGGCAAAATCTAGGTGTTGGCAGGTTGTTATGTCTTCCTGGAGGCAGGAGGAAGTAGTCCATGTCCCTGTTTGTTCAGGCTGTTGGCAGAATTCATTTCTTTCCTTGTTGGAGGCCTGAGCCTCCTCTTCTTGCTGAAAGCAGCTGAGGTCTGGTCCTAGTTTTGGGAGGCCACCCGCATACGTTGACTCATCCCTCTCTGTCTTTAAACCAAGGATGCTTGGTTGAGTCCTTATGCTTCTTATCTCTCCTGATTTTTTTCCTGTGACATCTCAGATTTCAGCTGAGCAAAGTTTTCCTCTTTTAAGGGTGCACATGATTGGATGGGAGCCACCTGAACTACTTTTAGTTCAACTATAATTGCATCTGCAGAGTCTTTGGGCACATGAGTTAACATGGGCACAGTTTTTGGGGATTAGTGCAGGGACCTCTTGGGTGGAGGGAGACACAATCATCTTCCCAGAGTTTGAGTCACGTGCCTTTTATTTGGCATTTTGTTTCTCCACAGAAATGGTAGTGGCGTCGCAGTAATTTCTCTCCTTTGGGCTGGCTCCATGGAAGAAAGACAGAAGGACTACAGACAACCTAGAGGTTTAGGGTATATTAAGATGCTGTCATGATACAGGAAAAATTTCTGTCAAGTAGCTGGTTGTTATTTGGGGGAGGGTTTTTGACTTTGAAAACACTGGTTTGTGAAATACTGGAACATTTAATTATTGAAATGTTTCTGTGTTTGATTCGTATCTATATCTTGCCACTTGGATGTAAGTCCCTGCCTGTCCTCACTCACTGTTAGGTCCAGAGTGTCAGGAAG
The DNA here is from genome assembly GCA_004024945.1 of Uropsilus gracilis. Lineage (NCBI taxonomy): Eukaryota > Metazoa > Chordata > Mammalia > Eulipotyphla > Talpidae > Uropsilus > Uropsilus gracilis. Next base: position 39,229 of record PVHY01010029.1, read on the forward strand.
AGGGACTCATGGAGTTGCACTTGCTATGTATTTATAGAGTGAAGTACTTATCTAGAAACTGCTGTGACAGTATTTGGCAGTGCTTTCACATACAGTAGTGAGAAAGAAAGACATGGTTCTTGCCTACCTAATCTTAAACATACAATAAGTGAATCCTTATACCACTGATTCATTCAAAAGTGTATAAAATAGAAAATATTAGTTGTATCCATGTAACCTGAATTGTTTTATTTGAACTTAAAGTATACAGTTATCCACCAGTATTTTGAAGTGAGCTTAAGACATTTTATTTGAATAGGGTTGGATGGATGAAGTGCTACATCCTTTTCCTTACATCATACCTGTAATGTATATTCTATGATTTGAAGTTTTGCTACTCATACATGGAATGAGAACCTAAATCAGGGACTGGCAACCCGTAACCAGAGTCAAATTTCCCTTACCATCTGTTTTAGTATCACCCAAACTACAGGATGGTTTTTACATTTTTTCTATGGTAGGGAAAATATTAAAAGAATAATAATATTTTTAACATCTAAACATGATATGAGATACACATTTCAGTGCTGAGAAGTAAGCAGCCACACAATCATTTAGGTATTACCTGTGAGCTGGATGGTTACAGCAGACACCCATGTCTAATATATTTACACTCTGACCCTTCAGAGAAGATTGCTGACTCCTGACCAAGATATTAAGAAGTAAATTGAGTGCAAGGAGCTCAGTAGATTCCTCTTTTGATGATGTTCCTGGCAGTGTGTGTATCGAGGGAGGGTGCTCACTGGGGCCCAGCACCAGAAGATTGCATATTCACAGCAATTTTTGACCTACAAAACCAAGTTTTATAGAAAGCTTCTAGAACATTCTGTTTATTTTTCATGAGAATGGCACTCTTTTATTTAATTCACATTTGAACAACTTACACTGTCCTTTATTAAGTTGCATTGCAAACTGCCATAATCAGTATGGAGACGTATATCAAGTCACCACACTGTGCCCTTTATTTATTTTTATTTTTTCTAAATTCTTTTAATTTTTTACATAGGTAAATGGTTACTGGAAAGTCTTCCCTTCTCCACGCACCTCCCCCGCCCCCAACACCGCTTGTGTTCACTCAGTCTTCACTCTCATTGTTCTTTTTTGGTTTATGTTGAGTTCATCAGTTCATTGGTTTCCTTTTCTGTGGCTGTATCCATTTGTTGCATGAGGGACTGTGCTCCAAGGAAATGACATATTGTGCTTGATTGTAGTCTTAGCTTTGTATTGGGCAGCCAGTCCATGCTCATTTGGGGTCTATTGATGTCTTCTAGTTGCTGGCTGCCCTCTCCAGTACTGTCTCCTTGACATTCCACTGTCTCTACAACCCCTTTCTCTGACCTCTGGCTTTAGGGATCCTTTCCCCCATTGTCAGTGAAGAGGATTCTCGATGAGGGCAGGCACCCACTGATGGGCCTTGCATGTCATCTCTTCTCCAACCGTTTGCAGATTTGCTGTGAAGCCAGTGCCCTGATTCTGCAGGTCTCCTCTCCCAAGGCTTGTGGAGGGAGCCATGTTTCCTTGGGTGGCAAGTTCCACATGGGGTTTTGATTCATTAATTTCCCATGAAGCCATAGATGCAGTTCTGATAGGTCCTTACCATGATTGTTTCTCCATTCCAGCGTCTACTATCTGTCTGAATGATCCTTGTCCTGTATCCCAAGCATGGGCAAGCTCTTTTCTGGCCCCTCATCCGCTCTATGTTGCTGTGTGCACATTTATGCTATTAGTCCTCCTGAGAGCTAAGTGGAGAAAGATTGAAGCAGCAAAGGTGTCATTTCTCCCTCTCCCTCCGCCATTCCTGGACCAAGGACAGATTCAGTCTTGCTCGCGCCCCTGGGTGATCAGGGCGGGGCCTGGTCAGCCCCTGCATCCCCCCTACCTGCCAGCTTGATGGCAGAGGAGCCCAGTGGGTGCTGTATGGTTGCTGAGTGGGTGCAGCTGTCAGCCTAAGTTTGCTAACAGCTGCGGGCACCTGCCAGTCAGGGCAGGCGATGATCCCACGTGCCAAGCTGGTCGAACTTCTCAGACCAGTTCCTAGGCCCCACCTACTGTTGGGACATCAGCCAAGTGCCATGGGGGTGACAGCAGCCACCGTGGTAATAGCAGCTGCCTTGCAGGGCTTTAACACCCCACTGTTGGTGCCCCAGGCTGGTCCAGGGGACATGGCCGGCCCCTGCGTCCTCTTTACCTGCCAGCTTGACAGCAGGAGGGGCCCCATACTGTGCCCTTTAAATATAATTTTATGAGCTGGGTGTGGTGGTGCACTACTGTAATCCAAGAGCTGGGAGGCAAGAGGCCCAGGATCGCTTGAGTTCACGGGTTCGAGACAACGCTGGGCAACATAATGAGACCTAATCTAAAAAAAAAAAAATCCATATATATAAAATTTTATGGCAGTTTTACTCTAATAAACTTGACAAAGTAACAAAAACTGTCACAGGAGAAAAAAGATCTGGACGGAGAGGATCACATCTTACTCCCACAGTGTCCGTCTCTAGCTGTGGGGGGTAGCAGAGTGCACTACCCTAGAGAGGAGCCCACAGGCCTTCAGTTGTGGCTATGGTGGAGTCTTTGCTCCTGCATTTTATGGCAAAGGAGAGGTTGGGTTAATACAACAAGTAGGTCAGGTGGCAGTTGGGAGTGAGGTCTTCTGCTACATCTAAGAATTGGCACAAGTGAAACTCAAGTTTACAGTTATAATCAGAACCACACATTTGTAGATGTCATGTAGGTAATGTGCATTTAGAATTTTGAATTTTGGGTTTTATTAATGAGGGAAACTATTTCATGCTACCGAACCTCAAACATCTAACTTTACAGCTCTTCTTGTTAGAATTCTGAAAACTATAAAGAAACTCATATATCAAAGTGAAATACTGCTATTTATGCAGAATTCAGTCATTGCAATTTGTCTGTGCTTTCCTCAGAGGGAAGAGCCTCCCCACCTCCCCCCCCTCTTTAATTTATGAGTGTAACAGAGAGCAGACATGAAATCTACTTAAAATTAAAAAGGTATACTTGGTCATATGCTTCTGTGACCCCTTAAACCGATATTCTTTCTCCTGAGTATTAATTTTAATTTATTAAAATGAGGGCAGTCATCGCAAAACATAACAGAGAATTAAAAAGAAAAATCACATCTCAGCCAGATTCCGGTGTGAAAATAGCATTGATGTGGATTGGGTATCACTTTCAGTTTAGAAATTTTGTCTTTGCATATTTCAATGGCTCCTTTAGCCCTGAAACGTCACTCCTTCAATGAGTAACTGGCCCATTTTTATGTTACAAGTCCCTGGGATTCCAGAGGTAAAAGCAACCTCTATCCATCTTTTCTAATTTGCTTCAGTAGATGCAATATGAAAAAAAAAAAAAAAGAAAGAAAAAGCATAGCATTAAGGAAGGATCTTTTCTTTCTTTTTAGTTTCCCTCTCTGGAGCCAAGTTAAAATGGAATACAGTCATTAAAAGGTTATCTAGTGTAACAAGCTCCTCGCCAAAGGCAGAGCAGAAGACTCTATTCCTCTGTGACTTGTTTTATGAAGTAACTCATGGCTGACAATCAGTGAACTAAATCCTTCGACAAGGAGAGATTTACAAGGACTTGTCTACTGAGGCGAAATGTTTCTACAGACTTGAACAGAGCTGGGACCAGGGATTAGCAACCCTGAACATAAATACTGCTTGTGGCTTTGGGATACCGCAGCTGGAAGCTTTCAGTAGTCACTCTGTAAATATTCTATGGAACTCAGTTCTAAATATCAACTGTGTGACATACAGAATTAAGATGACTCTCGGTATACAGGCAGCTTAGAACAGTGTTTTTGGACACACATTCCAACCAGGGGCTCGTAAATGACTTTTCCCTATATTTTCCACCCTATTTCTCCTTCCCCTTCACTAAAGAAAGGGTTACCCACTGTGAGTTTTGTCCCAATCTCTTTTGTTCTGGCTCCCAACTATAATAGGTGTCTCTTAGCAAGCTTGTTCTGCATTACTGGTAATAGCTGTGGGGGCAGTGTGCCTATGGATTGAATGTGTCTGAATGTTTGTGGATCCCCCCCATCCCCACTCCATTCATAAGCCAACATTCTAATGTTTGAATGTGACAATATTAGGACATAGAAGTTTTGGAAGTACCTAGGACTTGAGAGGGGAACCCTCACACATGGGATTAGTGTTCTTATGAAAGAGACCTCACAATGCTTCCAGTCCCTTTCATCGTATGAGGGCATAGCAAGAAGTCTGCAACCAAGAAGAGGGTTCTCATCCAACATTACTAGCAAACAGATTCAGTCTCTAGAACCTTGAGAAATAAATTCCTCTTGTGTATATGCCACTTAGTCAGTGGTGCCGTGTTAAAACAGGCTGCATGCATGAAGACATTTAGTGGTACAATGTTGTTTTGACCTGACTCCTGATATTTAAGGATTAATTTTGTTAGATTCAAAGTGAAATAATGATGATCAGAGATCAAATATACCAGGGATGTAAACGACTGAATAATGTAGCTTAAAAGGACTTAAAAGGTTATCAGTCCATCTCCATCTTTTTTTGAATTTTACATGATTATTTATACCCATGACACGTGTATTTATTTATTCATTCAAGACACCTGTACTCATTCATTCATTATTTATTTATTTTAGTTTACATTTTTGTCTACCCTGGGGCTCTCCTACCACCTTATCACCCATGAACCATCATCTTAACCATTTTTTAGGTAAGAAAACTGAAGACCTACAGAGGGTAAATAAATGGTTTACCCACCACAGGGGTGGTCCAGTTCAGTATGGGGACTGGAACATGCCATTGTGATGGACGTGTGATAGCGTATGATTGATGACACTGTGGGATCTGGACATAGTAACTGAGGACATATACTTTGAAGCCAGATTTCCTGGACTTGAATCCTTCTTCTGTAATTTACCTACGGTGCACCCATGGGGAATACATTTAACTTTCTATGTCTCAGTGTCTTCATGTGAAGATGGAGATAGTAAAAGTGTTACTCTCTGTGGCTGGTACATGCATTGAACTGGTAAATACATGTGATCCACTTGGAATGATATTTGGGCAGGAATAAACCTACATGAGTGTTAGCTGATGCTACCATTACTATCACTTGTACTATTCCTCTACCAGTGCTGTTACTGCTACTACTGCTGTTGTTACTGTTACCAATACTATTTCTACAATTACTATGACTTCACTGATTTCCTAAAGCTCATCCATGAGCAAATTAAAAGTAAAGTATGCTCAGTGAAGTCTTTGTATTTGAATAGCATGTATGGGGATGTCTATCTGTATGTTTGTCAATGTGTACTGTATAGATACTTAAATTTATTGTATCTTTTATGTGAAAATATTGAGTAGACTTATCCAGTTTGTCCCTGAAGTATGTAGAAATTGATGCATGTTCCATTACTCTCAAGCTTCTGATTTGCCTGTGTCAATAACCCATTTTGATTTTACACGTCACCTTTGTGGGATCTGCCTCATGATATGCATTACTGTGGCTTATCTGTGGGATGCCACCTCCTCTTCAGTATATTGAGTTACAAAGCAGACTGAATTTTCACTTTCTTTGTATTCAGAGTGTAATCTATATATGTAATCTATTCAGAATGTAGTTGGTATGAAACAGGAACTTATATCTAGTAGCTACTCTCTGAATGCTTTCTCTTGGGAAGAATATGTCGCTAGTTGAATAAATCCAGTGCTTTGCTGACTTGGTGTCTTCTGCTATTGTGAATGCAAGGATGGAATGAAATACAGAGATGACATAATATATACTAGTCTTACTTTGTTCTAAAGAAATTCAACACATGCATTTAGACAAGGTATGTATTAAAAGAATTTTTTAGTAGCTCTTTAATGACAAAAACTTGGAACAACCTCATGACCATTGAGAAGGAGGTGGAAAGATAAAGTATAATTTATTTTGTACAATAGAATGAATAAACTATACCAATATGCCACAATTTAAATCAATGTTAGTGACATAATGATGAGCAAAATCACAAATCCCAGCAGATAATGCATCCTTTGGCACTCTTCTTATAATGCTTAAAAACAAAATTAAAGACATCATTTAAGAATATATATAATAAAATGTTGTATACCATATACACTTATATTCATTTCTAAGTAGTAGAGAAATGCATAAATAATATAATTTATTTAGTCAATATTTATTTTATTTAACAAATAAAGCAAGATCATGCATCGCCCAGTGGCTGTATTGTATTATGATTAATCCAACTCTATGTGCCTGAGGTCCAAAGGACAAAAATAATATTTTTAAAAAGGATGATCTTATAGAGCCATTGTTTTGCAGTAAATAAGACTTCAGCTTGCCATGTATTCTGAGCAAAAAGCACAGAGTGTGACTTGGGAATGGGAAACTGTTATTTAAAAGTCCTTAAATGATTTTTTTTGTTTTATTTGATAACATCTGTCCTCTGTAGCCTTTTTCACTCCATGATTGCTGGCCAAGACATTGCTATTTGTATTTGAGTCCATGGGGTAAGGCTAGGAGATAGTCTTTGTAAGATTTTGTTGAAAAGAAATAAAATCTGGGCACATTTCCATTCCCTCCAGTCCTGCTGAAGCCCAGAGTAGGAAAAAAAGGCAACAGATTCCGAGTACTCATCTTTCAAATTCATGGAAAAAAGCCAAGCTAATCCTTTCTTCTACCACTCGCTCTTCTTTCATCTCTGCTGTTTGTTTCCTCACTCTGGTGTGTAAAGAGGGCACGAGTCCCAGAGCAAGGAGAGGCTAAGAGAAGAGGCGCAGCCCCGTGCTCCACCTGAGGCAGCGGGACAGGTTTGAAGCATGTGTCTGAATTTCTGCTCTCCCCAAACGCCTGGCCTTTGTTGACTTTCAAGTCGAATGGTGCTGCTGAATAATAACAAGGAGCAAACTTGCATATCATAAAGTGCAAGGTGGGCTTGCAGGGAAGGACTAGACTTCAGAGGTGATTTTTCCTTTCCCCTGTACCTCTTCTGATGACAACAAAGATATTTGTGAGATGAACTTAGCGTTTTTGAGCCATTTCAGATGTTTTGACGTGGAGTTTTCCAACTGGCAAAACTTTCTTCATCAATGTTGAGAGAAAACTACTCTCTAAAGGGTACAGTACTCCTCAAACATTGCTGCAGAAGTCCCCTTTGAGGTGAAGTCCAGAGAGTTTGCATGCACCCTGAGGAGCTGACAGACAGCACAGTTCAAGGTGATCTGCTACCATAGTCATAGGAAAGTATTTCAGAAGTATTTCCTTTCATCTTGACTGATGCAAATTTTACTTTTCACTCAGCAATATGTTTGAGTTTGTTATTTTCTTTACTGAGGTATAATTGACAAAATTATTAAAAAATGGCTACAGTGAGTGATTTGATATATATTGTAAAAGAATTCCCACCATATAAACAGCTTCATTGTCTGACATTTTTTTCCTCTGTGTGAGACTATTTGTTTTATTCTCTTACCAAATTTCATCCTATAGTGTTATCACCTATATTAGTGATGAAAGATGACATATAGATATATAGTTTATCTGTATAGGATATATAGGTGTAAAATACTTGTGCATTAAATCCTCGGAAATTACTCACTTTAAAGCTAAAATTCTGTATCCTTTTACTAACTTCTCCCTACTTC
>PVHY01010030.1:0-53646 GCA_004024945.1 Uropsilus gracilis
GACTGAAGGGGGGATACAGAGGGGGAATATGGAGGGAGGAGGAAGGGGGATACAGAGGGGGGATATGGAGGGAGGAGGAGGGATCAATTAATTCACAATTGTGACAAATCAATAAAATGAATAAAAAAAAAAACAACAAAGTCTCCGGCTGAGACAGCACTGAAGTCTAAGTTACAATCCCGTGTTCCCTCGGGGCAGCTACCCTTTATGACATTTGACCTGACATGGCATCTTTTACTTGTTGTTTCCTCTTTCCCCTTTCATCTTCTCCTATTCCCCTTATGGAAACCTTCCTCCACTGCCACCCTGCCCTTGGAGCATGTCCTTAACAAATGGCCTGCTTGCAAATTCCCTTCTCAGGGCTCATTTCTGAGGATCACTATCTAAAATGGATGTCTATGCTGTATTTCCATATAATATATAAACTCATGCAGATAGATACATAACACATCTTACCCTGTATTTTATTTTATCCTAATCATTTAGTCATTTATAGTATTATCTACCTCTAGTTCTCACATTTCTCACTGTGTTAAAGGGTCCTTAAGAATGGAAAGTGTTTTATGTCATATGTGCCCCATTTTATTCCCTCCCAAATCTCAGACTACAGGGGAGGGAGGAAAAAAAATCTCAGACTACACATACAGAATACACCTCAATAATGTTCTTTGTATTTTTTCAAACCTGATAGGATACACATACATACAATAGACACATACATTAATTAAGAATAGTCAAAGAACATAAACCATGTTATTAAAGGATTGTTTTTCTGGATAGGCATGACTTAAAAATAACCAAATTAATTTTTAAATGAACTTAGCATAAAAAGTTTTAAGGAAGAAATGGTGAAAATAATTGTACAACTATAGAATCTGTCTTTGACCATTTTATAATGCCTACTAAAATTACTCAAATATAATCTGGCACAGATTTTTCCAAAAGCCATAATTAGAAATGAAACAAGAGATAAAAAAGTTTCATCTTTATTTTGCCATGCAACCCATCCCTTCCCAATTCCTTCTCATTAATTCTGTTTCCCTAATATTCTTCATCTCAGCCCCATTTGGGACACTCACATGCAAAATTCTCACAGCAGCAAAATGAGCTTGGCAACCTGGATGCCCTGCAAAATGCCCCTTCTCATTATTTCCCAGTGGGGACAGTGTCCAGAACAAGAGGAGCAGACTTCCCTAAGTCTGTTTGCTTTAACTCAATTACCTGCAGTGCCTTGGAATGTCTTCCCATCAGACACTTACTTGTACACTGAATTTCAGAAGTCATCTTATTAGAGATAAAATTGGTCTCCACCTTCAACCAATTTCCATGTAAATTAGGCTTGGCTAAACATGTAGCCTGAAAAAAAAAAGAAGTTGTTGCAGAAATTCCAAAGGCCTAAAGTAAATTTTACCACTTGTCTGTAGTGGAGAAAATTCATTTTTCCATGAGCTTCCTCATTCCTGAGTTGCTGCTTCATGCCAGCTCTTTACAAAACTCCACAATTGTTTCCTTGTGGCTGTTGTTATTTTAATTCTATGGTTCTTCAAATGTTTTCACGGCCCTTACTGCCAAAGTACCAAAATTGTTGCTGGAAAACATATCTCCTAGTGTCAGAGCACGTGGACAGAGGTGTGACATTTTAAGTCAATGCCAAAAATGAGGGTGCATCTGTGTCCGAGTTAAGTGTTTCTCAATTTATTCTAAGACTCATCTACATTGGAATCTGTTGGGAGAGCTTATTACGAATGCAAACACCCAGGGTCTATCCATTGAACCCAATTCCTGGAGATAGGGTTCCCCCTTTGATCAAGCTCTGCCTGACCATCACTCATTGATCCAGAAGTGAGTCCATGATTCAACTCAAAAGGAGACAGCAGAAACTGAGAATTTTAAATTTGGGGCCTCTGCATGGAAGCTCCATAAGGAGTGAAAACATTCCATCGTTTTCCTCTGTTCTCTCTCTAGTTTTGGTTACCTAACAGGCACTTATTAAAGTGAATTAATAGAGGACGACTATTTCTCTTTGATCATGGTAAACAGTGCAAACTGTGAGGCTGCCATATTCACTTATGTTTGGAAGAAAGAAGTGTGGAGGGGGAAAAAAAGTGTGGAGATAAGAGAGACTATCCTAAAAATGCTCAAGTCCCAAATTCCAATTACTCCTGAGGCCCAGCATTCTCTCTGCCCTACCATTGTTTTGTGAGTCAATAAATCATCTGAATATTTTGCTCAAATTTGCTTGATTTGGGTTTCTGTTACTTGCCAACAAAGGTATTCTAATAAGTAAAGCCAGTCTGTAATCTGTACAATTACATTTTACCACACTTAAGCCTAAACTAGCCTCTGAAATAGATTTTTTTTTTCAGAAAGAGACAATAAACAAAACAAAAAGAAACCCAACCAACTGGGAGAAAAATTTTGCCCTCCAGACAAGTGACAAGGGTCTGATAACAAAGATCCACAAAGAGCTCCTACAGTTCAACAAAAACAAAGCAAAAAAAAAAAAAACAATCAAAAAATGGGGAGAAGAACTAAAAAGACACTTCACCAAAGAGGAGATACAGATGGCTAATAGACATATGAAATAGATTTTTTTTTACAAGATGAGATACAAAGAGGTTGAGGAGACTCTCCTAAGGTCAAGTGCAGTCTACAGCCATACCACCCTGAACGTGCCCGATCTTGTCTTAAGGTCAAGTGCTAGTGTGTGGGCATACCAGAACTAGAATTTTATGTGTTGATGCTTCCTTGTTGGTGGAAAAGAATAGATAAAACTTGGGAGAGACTGAAAGCCTGGAATTTTTTTATCTCTAGTGCTTTCAAGTTAGCTTAACAGTGTGGTACAACTAACTCAGTGATGAGAGAGATTTCAGTAACTGAAATCAGAAATCTCATTCTACTAAAGATAGAATAGCTGATAAATCCTTGTCTAGCTAAACTGAAGGTTCCATCTGTCAATGGCGAGGGAGGGGTGACAAGGAAACTTCTGCTTTTAATTCTAATCACAACAAAGAATTGGATGGTGGCTGTGGTAACATACAGGGGTGAAGAATCTGCAGAATCTCACCTTGCTGTCTTAGAAATTGTCCGGCTTAGTTTAGTCCCTGCCTATTTCCAGATACAGATGTAGAAAGGAGAGATTTCAAAATTTTCATGGGGAGAGAGGGGGACAAGGATAAGCTCAACAGTTGTTAAACTGTAACGGTAAGGATGAAAGACTAAGAAGAGTTTGGAATATTTTGTTTACCAATTGTCACTGACCTTTGCTTTGTCATCAATATCCTAATTTTCCTGAAGGCTCAATTCTCTACCACTTCCAGAAGAAGCTGCTTGGTCCTTTGCATGCACAGAGGACCAAAGTCTAGCCAATCAGATTTATTCTGGAATGGGCATGTTACACAAATCAGACCTAAGAGTCTAAAGCTAGAGAGAAACACTCTTTTTGTTAGAGTTGCTACCCTGTACAGCCTCAGGCTGTCTCCACTGTCTAAGGGTGGCTATTTTGTCAGCACAGAAAGAGACTGGCTGAGAATAAATCCAGCATGGGAAAGGGAAGAGGGAGAAAGAGATCTTATCATCATTATTTTAGCATTTTATTCCATTCATGCCAGAAAACTTTGATTATGAACCTGTCTGTTCTGTTTAGGTGAAACCCAGGTAAGAAGGGTTGATTTGGGTCCTGCCTGATACAGGCACATGGGGAGGGTCCAATGTAGCTGCACAAGAGGTTCACTGAGAAACAAAGAATTTAAAAAGACAAAATGGAGCGCTGATCAAATACAAATGAGTAGCATGAAGCCCTAAAACGGCAAAAAGAAAACAGTTTAGGCGCATAAGACAAAATCCTTAATTTTTTTTTTTTCTTAGCAAGTTGACACCTAAAAACAAGTGCCTGCTGGGTCATAATAGGTTAGAAAGAAAGTTCAAAATTTATTATGCTTCTGTTTTTCCATTGAGAAAATTGATTTTCAAATTGTAAACATTAGGACAACAAAGGTCAGGAAAAATAGAAATCTGAACACCTACAGAGATGGGAGTTTGTCAGTCTGATAATAACGTTGGCTGATATGAACAGAAAATTGATTTTTCACAGAAAACTGTGTGGCTCATAGAAATGCTGGGAGGGTTGGAAAGCTGGAGTCAGAGGCCAAGACCTTTGACTATAGTGACCACACTGAAGAGCCACCACTATCACTATGCAGTGGACACTACAGTTTATGCTACAACTACCACTGCACTGAACACTGCACACTGCCATGAGAGTTCTGTCTCTGCTGCCCTGGGAATGCTAGGCCCCAAGCATGCTTTTCACCCAAATTGTGTCTCCATAGATGTACACTCTGTGTATGGTTGATTTCATACATTGAATGCATGTATCTGATGAGCAGGATATCATGATACACTCATATACTGCCTTCTGGAATGCTGGGGAAATGATGAACATGGTATTTGGGGGTGAATTTTGTAGGAGGAGGTAAGTTCTGTTGCTCACAAAAACTCACCAAGTGTGAATTCCTCAAGCAGAGGATGGAATTTAGCTAGCATGTACTCTAAATTGGCGAAAACCCTCCACAGAGATGGCTCGGACATACCACATTTGGAGTAGGTTGTTTGCTTCAAGGGTGGGGGTTGACTCAATAGAATTATTGGAGAATGGAGTTTCTAATAGGACTTGCAACCAGTTTAAAGGAAGATTGGTAAATCACAGTCTGAAGAATAATTCTTTTTTTTTTCTTACTATTGTGAATTCTAAGATGATAGCATCACTTTTCCCAGGAATACCTCCTGGATTTTTCTATTCCAAACCCAATATCCATGACCCACCCAGCTCTTCCTTATTGACGGTTGCCAGAATTTTTCTCAGAGCAAAAATTGGCATAAGTGTCTAATACAGATAACAGTTACAAAGTCTTATCATGGAATGGCCACTCCTCTACATTGACAAATGAGTTCCAGTTCAGGGAAATCCTTCACTCCTGATGGAGGCTAACATATGGCAATATATCAGTATGTGGGGGGCCAGATCACCAGATAGACTATGTGGAGACTTTACCCTTTCCCTTTAGCAATAAAATCCTAGTTGTATATAGAGTGTTAACATACCTAAAAGAATTACCTATACTTAACTATGTCAGATGTGATGCTATGACTGATTTCCAGACCATCTATAGCAAAAAAAAAAAAAAAAATCCAATATTCTATAGGGCTTCAAAGAAGGCATCTTGAAAGGGCTGGTTCAACTTGGGAGAATAATCATTTATCTTCACCCTGAATTCCTTTCCTTGATGCAAGCCTAGAATTTAGGCTTTGAGGCTGGACCCCCAGTACTCATCTCCAGCTAGGAAGAATCTCAGAAAATGAAAGTATGTACTAAGAAAGACAAGAGCAGCTTAGATTTTTGGTGTCACTGTAGTATTAATTTAGCAGTCCTGCCTCACCTTCTCTTTTCCTTCTCTGACCTCTATAATGCTTTTGTGGATTCAATTATTTTATGTTCCATAAATTCCTTAGTCTCTCCTCACTGTTTTTCCTCTTTTCTCCTTTGGCTGGATAATTTTAAAGAATCTTTTAAGTCTGATTATTATTTCATATGCTTGTTCATACCTGGTGTTGAACACCTCTAAGAATTTTTTTAATTCAGTTATTGCATTCTTCAGTACTAATTTCTCTAATTCTTCCATTTTCTATTCTTTTCATATATTATCTCTGTTGAAATTATCATTTTGTTCATGCATAAGTCTCCTGAGATCCTTGCACATACTTATGACAATTGTTTTAAATTCTTTACTAGGCAATTTTTGTGCCTTTGTTTCTTTAGAATTGGTTACTGGAGACTTATTCCTTAGATTGTGCCACTTCCCCATTTTTATTCTGTTCCTTGTAACTTTGTGTTGGTATTCACATATCTGAAAAAACAGTCACCCTTCCCAGTTCGTGATTGACTTCATATAGGGAAACACCTTCATCAATAAATCCAGCTAGAAATTCTAGAAGCCTCACAAACCTTTATTTTGTGAATATATTTTCTCTGTAATGACTCAAGTAGATTCCTAATTAAAGGGGTTGGATATTTATTTTCAGAAGCTTGTAATCTATTGAACCCCTCTCTGTGTGTGGTGTGTATGTGCTATAAAAGTCCTCTGAAACAACAGCATGCTCTAAGTCATCTCCAAACAACTAGTGTATGCTTGCTTTTGTCTGCCTTGAGACAGAAACTAGTCCATTGGGCAGCCAACCCACAAAAGCCAGAAAGTTGAAAGTACACATCTCTTTCACTGAAGTAGAGGTCACCAAGTTGTACAATGTTTGTCTGTGTTGCCACAGGCCTTCCAGATTAGCAGCATGCCACACAGCACCTTTTTGTTCTCAGTAGCCTCCACGTATCTAGAGTAGACCAGGTTTCAGTCACACTCTGAGACAGGCAAGAGAGATGGCAGTTCAGAATGCCCCTAAAAATCCAGACACATGCCATTTTGCTCTTCAAAAAGAAAGGCTGCCAAAAGAGTCACTCTGCCTGCAGTTTCCCTGGAACTGGACTATGCTACCCAGCTCTTTTTTGTTCTCAACAACATCCAGACATCTAGAGGATACTGGTATTCATCAATGCTTCAAAACAAGTAATACAGAAGCACAGTTCCCTTGGAATACCTCCTAAATGTCAGAACATTAGATACAGCGTTCAGTATTCTATTTCCTTCACCAGAGAGAAGCCAGGAATTGGGAGTTTACTCCAGACCATATGACACTGTGCCAGGGTGAGCGACTACAGCAAGAGATTGTCACAAATTCCTATGGACTTTAATGTGGCAGATTTTACAGTTGCCCTGGGTGACTAAGTCTCTTAGCTAGTCCCTGGATTATTCACAGAGAAAACTAGTCCATATATATTAGTTGAATCAGTATTTTCCTGGGAGGAAGGAAGATCTAGGACATAGAAGTCTAGTCTGCCATCTTGTTGCCATCGCTTTTTGTACTTTTCAATTTTCTTTAAATATAGAGAAATAAATTTCTTTTGCACTTAGAACTATTCTGGTGTTTTTATTTTTATGCAGTCAAATCTAGTCCTAATAGGTGCAGACAGTTGCTAGTTTGGGCTGGTAGATAATATCAGAAATCTCAAGACTTTACAAATCTAGGATGTGAAACTAAGATTCATATCTTAAATATGAATTTTTTCCTCTCAAATATTTTGTTAGAAAGAGAATGTCTTAGAACATATAAAAGTATAGCTTTGAGGAAAGCAAATTTTCCTCTTTGATTTATTTCCGTTGTTCGCTACAAAAAAAAACAATGACTCTCCTGCAGTTTTGATTAATTAGGAAGAACAGAGCAGATATGCAGATAACCAGATGCTAACTCCTCAGCCAGTCTCATAATCCACATCTTTCTGTATTGAAACCAGAGTCAGTTTGCACTAAATAAATGATCTCATTTTATCTATATTTAATCATTTGGTAAATGAAATAAGCTATTAGAAGAGATAATAGGCCTCAGATTTAAAACTAAATAATCAAGCAAGATAAATATCTCTGCTTTTCCATGACATTTATCTGGCAGCAGGAACCTATTAGACTGTCATCATATCCTATTCCATTGACTTATCTCCAGGTTCCCTTTTTTGGAAAGCCAATCTTTTGCATGTCTTTATACTCATCATTTATATGTACTTACCTAATTTTCTGCATCTACTAGTACTAAGTCTGAATTTCAATTTTGCATGTTACATGCAAAACTCAAAATTCAAAGTAGTGTTCTTGACATAGAAAGGCTAAATGTCAACCATCTGAATAAAAAAATTTATTTTACTGAGTAGAGATGGCCTGAAGATGCTATTATGTGAGGCTGTAACTGAATTTCATGTAACTATGCATGAACCACTCACCTGCATGTTAAATAGAAAGATAATATTAGTGACTTTCTGGGACATCTTAATTAAAAGAAAAAGGTATAGAGATTAATGATACAATTTTTTCCTTTTATACTAAGTTCTTCTTGCATAATTTCTAGTCAATAACAAACCAGATTTCTCTATCAGTCTTTCCAGAAGCAGTTCAATCAAAGAGGTAAAAAACCCCAACCCGAGGTATCTTAGAGGGTTTATTTTTCCCCCAAAACCGTGAATTTGGTAAGCAGTGAAAAATTGGGGAAAGCTTCCATTATACTTTAAAAACTGAAAATCATTGAGTCAATATTCCTCTCTTGTAATGCCTGCTTATCCTCTTCTTGCAGATATGCTCACCCACATGACTTTAAGCCACATGTTTTTACTTTCCTGCCTATTCTTACCACTGTGGAACCAGATAGCCCTGAAATAGATTAATTTTGTTGTGTCTTATGCATCAGCAACAAAATTTCTCAGCCTGAATCTTTATTACTGGTGATTACATCAAAACTGAAAAATACTGGTTTCTTTTTTCACAGCTGAATTTACCACACTAAAAACAAATCTTTAGGCTTGTAAATACAACATGTTTAAATTGGGAACCATTGAAAAAAGAATCAACATAACAAACAAAAAACATGTTAACTCTTTTCTAAGGAGAACCAACTTAGAGACAGAGGAAAATAGAAGAGTTTAGGTGGGAAGTAGGCAGTAGAAATCTATTTCTTGGAGCAACTACATGTAGAATGATTTTGCACAGATGCTAGCACTTATTCCAAGCTAAACCCTTTACAGGCATTATGCTAACTATTCTCTGAGATGGATTCTATTATCATTGCCAATTTACTGATGTGAAAACTAAAGCTTAGGAAAGTTAAATAATTTCCCCATGGTCACAAGCTAGATTTGGTAGATAAATAATTTGGCATGGGTCTCATTTCACCCTCTCCACTCTTCCACTGCTCCAGAGCTATTCTTAACGAGCAATCATTAATCCTAATCAACCTCTCAAAGATGACTTCCACAACCTTTCCAAATATTTTTTCTGGCTTCCCTCCCTGCTTACCCAGTTTCTCTAAATAAATCACAGCAAACTACTTTAAATATCAAAAACCTGAAGCATCTTCCTCCTTTCACACATATTCCCAAATTTTCCAGATAAAATGTTTCAAATCACACAGGTATGATCTCACCACTCCCCTCTTTAACCATTCTGGGGTTCCCTGTTACATGGCTGTCATGGCTCTCAGTTTCCTCATCATTAAAGGAAGGGCTTAAACCTAGGTGGTCTCAGGTATCCTTCCTGCTCCATGATTCTGTAAACTTTTTGCCAACCCAAAGCAGTTAGCTTTCTCTGGTCATCTGGTAACGGATTTTTCTGTTGTTTGATTATGAGCTGAGCTCAAGTTTCTATCTGGGTATCACTCCCTATTGTATCTCATGGGAACACTGGGGAAAGCTCTCTTGAGCAGTCGTCTCATGTTTTTGGAAAAGTGAAGAGGATGGGCATTCCAAAGTCATCATCGCTAACAATGGTTTGAGATACCCAAAGATCAAGCATATCTGATCTTTCAGCCACCATCTCTTGCAAACATGTAAATATCTAGAAATCCACAGTGTCAGAGAATAAGCTATCTTCTATTTCCTTCAATCACAAGAACTATATAGATGCCAAAGTGGAAATATTAATCATCAGAAAAAAAGCTGAGTGTCAGTTCATTATTCATTACTTGGTAGCTACTTCAAGCTGTTAAACTACACAACCATAGGGAATTTTAATCGCTCTGTTCCCCAAACATTGTGAATATTGAAAAAACTTTAGAAATGATTATTCATAGGAAAGTGTTATAATTTGCTTATCAAATAATTTACTCTAACCAAAGAAACACTTCCATCGCCACTTTCCAATTTAGGGTAACTTAAATTCATCAACTTAAAAGAGGCATGTTGATTTAGAATTGCCCCATAGAGCAATAATTTATTACAATGCATTCAAATCACATCCCCATACATATGCACTATAGTACCCAAAGACATAATTGGCATATATTTTTCTCATATCCAGTAAGGTAGGGCATGAGTTATTACTTATTTGGGGCCAATGTAACTGATCAAATTGGGCTGCCACTTGTCCATAGGGAGTGGCTAGTGCCAATTCATTTACTGCACCTGGTTTTTAATTCTGTCATTATATTGTGTATTGGTGATTATGTTTGAACAGTAATGGCTAGAAAATACTACACACTAATAATACTACAGGTGAAGAAAAAGATTAAAAAAGAATCAGGTCCTATGTTAAAAATGTACAATTTCATCTCTGTGACAGAAAAGTCAACAAACTTGTCAAGAAAACAAATAAAACAACCAGTTAATGATAGAGAAGATTTTGACATTGGAAGGGATACTATACACATTATTATCTATTGAGACCTACTGTGTGCCAGACATTAACCCAGATGCTAGGGATAAAGCATGAATGAGACAAAAGTACTTGTCCTCAGGAGGATTGCATTCTAGTAGAGAGTGAAAAAATACAAATCAATAAAAATACATTGTTATTAGGTACTAATGGTTGAAGGGAAAGGATGTAATTTAAAATATTAAATCAAAGAAGAGTTTGTTGAGAGGGTTAAGGGGCAAATTATGACTATTCCAGGAGAAGGAAACTGCAAAGAAAGTTCTAAGACTATGACTAGTACATCTGAGCAATATCAAGGCAGTCAGCACAGTCGGAAGTGAAGGAGCAAGGAGAACAGTTGATTACATTTATGATTACATCAACAGGTGCAGAGGAAGCATTTGATAATAATCCACATCCATTTGTGACAAAAAACAAAAAACATTAAACTTGAAATAGTGGGTGGGGCTAGATGGAAGACACCTCAATATAATGAAGGTGACAAGTGACAAATCCAAAGATTATCATTTTTAACAGTGTAAAACTGAAATATTTTCATTGATACAAGATCTGGTATAAGACAAGAATGTCTACTTTAACCACTACTATTCAACATAATATTGGAAATCCTAGCTAGAACAATTAGGTGAGAGGGATAAAAAAGCAATCAACTTAGGATAAGTAAAGCTATCATTATTTGCAAATAACATGATAATATACAGAAATAACATTAAAGACCCCACTAAAAAATAACTGAAACATTAGTGCACAAAAATCAGTTGCCTTCCTATGAGGCAAATAGCTAGAAGAGGGGGGAAAAATCAATAAAGCAATCTCATTTACAATTATATCAATAAAATTAAATACCTAAGAGTAAACTTAACAAAGGAGGTGAAGGACCATACAAAGAAAACTCTAAGACGTTGTTAAAAGACATAAAGAAAAGGAAATATATTCCCTGCTCATGAAAGAATTACCATTTCCAGTATGGCCATCTTACCCAAAGTATTATACAGGTTCAGTGCAATCCCTATCAAAGTTTCAGTGAGAGTCTTCAGAGAAATAGAACAATATCAAAATTCATAAAGAACCACAAAAAAACCCCAAAAGCCAAAGTAATCCAATAATCTAAATAGCATAGTACTGAAATATGGACACACAGACAAATGGATAAAGAGCTCAGAAGTAAACCCACATGTATATGGATAGTTAATCTATGACAAAGGATCCAAGAATATATATTAGAAAAAGTCTCTTTAATGAATGGTGGTGGGAAAATTGGAGAACCACATTCAGAAGAATGAAACTAGATTGCTATCTCACAATATACACAAAAATCAATTCAACATGGATAAAAGAGTTGCATGTAAAATCAGGAACTATAAAATAAATGGAACAAAAGATAGTCAAAACACTCCATGATAGACACCAGAGATGTCTTTGTGGATTCATCTCCCATAGCAAGGAAATCAAAAGAGAATATAAACAATTTAATTTGAATAAAGTGCTTTTGCATAGTGAAAAATTCACTAAAATAAAAAGGTATCCTACTGAATGGGAGAAAATATTTACACACCATATACCTGACAAGGGCCTGCTATCCAAGGTCTAAAAATACTTCTACAACTCAACCAAAAGGAAATAAAAAATAAAAATATTGGGCTGATGAGCTAAAAATAGACAACTCTCCAAAGAAGACAAACAGGTGGTCAATAGGCACATTAAAAAAAAATCATCACTTATCATGAGGGAAATGTAAATTAAAACCACAATGAGATACCGCCTCACACCTCTGAGAATGGCACATGTCAAAAGACCAGAAACAACAAGTGCTGGCAAGGATGTGGAGAAAAAGTAATTCCACTCCTAGGTATATACCTGAAAAATACAGAAACACAAATTTGAAAGGAAACAGCCAGTCTTATGTTCATTGCAGCACTACATACTATAGCAAAGACATGGAAGAAGCCAAAGCAGATAAGCGGATTAGGAAAGCATGGCATATAAACACAGTGGAATACTACTCAGCTATTAAAAAGCTAAACTCCTGCCATTTGCCAAAAACATGGATGGAACTGGCTGAGATTATGTTAAGACAAATCAATTAGAAAGATAGACAAACACCAGGTGGTGCCACTTACATGTGGAACATAAACAAAACAAAGGTCACATAAAGCCAAACCAGTAACATAGCCTAGAAATATGACTGTAGAACTAAGGTTACCAGAGGGGGAAAGGATGACGGGGAGAGGCAAGAACAAAGTCGGATGGGAACTCAGCGGGCTATGGTGGAGAACTGGTGCAGTGTGGTGACAGCACCTGAAATAGGAGATCTTACACTGCTACGACAAAAACATTATAAACCAATGTTACCACACTTAAAAATAAAACATTAACTAGATTTCTAAACTAAGAAATCAAAAGAACATGTTACAAAGACTGCAAATGTCATGCATTCAATTGTCTAAGCCATTTCCAAAACTCACTCTTAAAGCGAAACTTTGGATAACTTTGTGAAAGTATTTTTAACACAGTTTATCCCATTAAATGTACTAAACCTTAAGTGTTGAAGTTTGACAGTTACATGATTACAGCCTTTTTTTTTTTCACATTCACCCTTAGATAGCAACGATTTGCATAAGAGGAACCTTTTGATTTTAATGTTTTTTTCCTGGATAGCTTTGCATAATTTTTATGTGATTTCCTTGATGAACCCACTAAAACTATTTTTCCATCCAGAGTTTTGCATAATCTGCATAAAAAAGGAAACACTGAGGAAGAACCATTCAGCAAGATCACAGAAGCCATGTGCTGGGAGCTGCCAGTCAGCAAATGCTGCTAGAGATTCTGTAAATATCAGGACAAATCTTGCAGATAAGGGCAAAATAAATGGTTTTAGCAAGATTTTGTATAGGCTGCATATTTCTTGTGGGGGTCATAGCTACTTCTAAAGATGCAACTAGATTTGATTGTGGAATTCCACTGTATATCTGCATACTTCCTGTATCCCTATCCAGAGCCCTCTAAAATATTCTCCCTAAATATTTGTTGCTTTAAGTGAGCACTATTGATGACAGTGAATTCCATAAAATTAGATAATGGGTAGTCTAGTCACTATTGCTGCATAAAAATTACAACTTACTGGCTAAAAGAACAATCTTTTTTGTTTTTCCTCATTGTGGAGCAGGAATTCTGGAAAGGATTGGAATTATAGTTCTCATGAATCAACAGTCACGTGAAGCCTCAACCGAGCTATATAGCCAAGGTGACTCACTCCCATAGCTGTCTGTTAATACTGTCAGCTGGGCTGTTGACTCAGATACCTGTAAGTAGACTCAAGAAGTCTGTGCTCCCTCACAGTATGGCATCCTCAGGGTAGTCAAAGTCTTACAAGGATGCTCAAGGCTCAAAATATGAGTGCTCAGCAGGTAAGATGCTAGTTGTATCACGTGTTTTATGACCTAGCTTTGAATATGGCACTATGGCCTTACCATCCCATTCTATTGGTTGCAAGTTAGTTGTAAACCCACTTAGATTCAAGAAGAGGGATACATACCTCAGCACCTGATAAAAAAAGTCAAAGTCACATCATAGAGATGCATTGACATATAAGATTGTTGGGGTCATGTATGAAAAATATAACCTTCTACACAGGGTTAGTAAAAATAGAATGTGTGAAGTCATTAAATTCAAGGTAAAGTATAGAGGTCACCAGACTGTGGAATGTTTACATTTATGCTTTCACAAGAGCAAAAAGGACCCATGAAAACAGGGAGAGTTTAATCAAGCCTAGTTAAAATTTCAACAAAGCTCTCACACTGCATTCTATACCCCAGATAACCTTGCTAATGGAGCTCTTACAGCAATTTATTTATCATTTCACCAACTTTAAGCAGTTTCCTACTATGTGTGCAGGGATTATTCTAGACCCTTGGTGCCTATCAGAAAGAAAATGTAGCAAAATGCCCTACCCTCAAGGAGAGTGTATGCCAGTGGAGTAATGATATTTAAATCACACTGCTGGTGAATTCAGTAAATGACAATTAATTGAAATCACATGGTCTAAATAGCGAGCGAACATCCCTGAAGGATGTTCCGGACTGAAGTTTTGCCAAGTGATTTGTACAACAAAGTGATGAGGTCTTTGTTGAAAAAAATAATTACAGGTGAAAGAGGTCATTTGTCCTGGGAGTTTAAGAGGGCTTCTGGATACCATAACCTCTTCTCCTAAATCATGCTGTTTGACATTTATCTTGTGACCTTTGCTCTACATGCTGGTATTTTTTTTCCAAAAGAAACTGCTTGGATGCCAGGACTTTACCCCATTCCCTATACACACCTTATGTCATGTAACTTTGGCGTTCCATAAAGACACCCTCTATTTTTTCCTGCATTTTGCCAATAGAAGAACATTCTTGTCTAAAAGTTTATCCGCTTTGAGACTACATCTAGAGACGCAATGCATGTGGCTTTCAGCTGATGGTGAGAGATGTGTAGACCAGAGCTTCATTCCTCCAAACAACAGCCGGCCCACTCCAAGATACAGTAACAAGCCCAGCCAAGATCCCAGATGTATAGGCAATAAACCTGTAACTATATGCTACAACATTTTGTGGTTACTTGTTATGCAGCATTTTGAGGCAACAGAAGGGAAATCCAATGGGGAAAAAGCAGTGCTCCTTGGAGACCTACTTACAGTTCTGTTTTGAAGGTGGTCAGCACAGGTTCTTGGTGGTGGTACTGGTGCTGTGGGAAAGGAAAATTAGTCAGGAATTAACAGATTTGCCTTGAGTTACTGCAAGGGTGAGGTACACAGGAATGAAATAGAGTAAGGAGTCATTTCTGCCTCTTAGGGTTAGCATTTTATGTCTCCTCATCTGAATGGACAAAAATCACTCCCAATCAGTCCCTATGATTGAGTGATTAGGACACCATCCCAAGTGGAAACTAAACATTCCAGTTACTCTTGTAATACACTTAACCCACTAAGGTTAACCCGCCTAAAAGTGACTGTAGCTTTTCTTATTAGTTATAATGAGAACAAAACCTGTTTGGGTGGCATTATAGGAGGAAGGTGGCCTCCTCATGGACTATCGAGCCCCTTTTCCAAAGTGAATCAAGCAGGGACAGGGGGCAGGCTACCTAATTTCTGCTTGCATTATAGGAGGAAGGTGGCCTCCTCATGGACTATCAAGCCCCTTTTCCAAAGTGAATCAAGCAGGGACAGGGGACAGGCTACCTAATTTCTGCTTCCAAATCATTGCAACAATGAACACTTTTGAAAAAGAAAATTGCCTCAAACACACTCAAACACACACACACACACACACACACGAAAGTCACTTTCCCCACAAGGTGTCAGAAGATTTTCCAGGAGTCACTCTTTTGAGTCTTGTACAGACCCTATCAATACGCAAACACCCCTGGGAGAGGTGACCTATTTGGCCTTGAGAGGTCAACCTTTTGGTAGAGGCAGAACTATTTAAAAACAGCTGAGCAAAAGAAAGACAATCAGCCTGTGTAATTGTTCTGTCTTCCCCACGGGGCTGTACATTTCAAGAGGTCTAGGACCACATCTATGTCGTTCATTCATCTACTTCCAGAGCCCAGGACACCTACTCTGTGAAAGGAAAGCAAAAGAACAAGGAGAAGGCGGTAACTAAGGACGCACAGAAAAGGACCAAAACGCTTAAAATTCTATGACTTTACCCTTGTATTAACTTAGTGACCGCAAGATATTTTTAGGGTCGTTACTGTGCCCACATGAGGTGAGGCCATCTCTCGGGTAGAACAGACATCCCTTACCTGAACTTGGTGAGACACTATGAAGTTTTACTCCTGTGTACTCCAAAAGAACAACGCGACAGAAGGCCTAGGAAAATTTTCTCTAGGGGATCTTTCTCCATTTTAACGCATGCACGCACCGCTGATCTACTCAAACCCCTCCTTGGATTCAAACACTCAGAAAGAACTCCAAAGTGGTCAAGAAGAAGAAAAACAAGTTTGGGGAGGAAGCTCCGTTTTCTAGACTAGCTCCGCCATCTCAACCTTTATCATGCCGGCGAATCACCTGGGGTTCTTGCTAATTATTCAGATTTTTGATTCAAAAGGTCTGGGGCGGGCGACATCTGAACTGCTGCCTCGGCTCCTGGCTCCCAGGTCAGGCGGTTTTAATGCTGACTCGAGGACCCCACTTTCGAGTCTACCAGGGACTCGAGGTCGTCACCTTCCAGCGCCAGGTGTATGCCCGCCCAGCCTCCGCGTTCCGGATCGGTGTCCCGCACGTCCCTGGCCTGCCGCCGGGAGGGGAGGAGCCGGGGGCGGAGCGGGAGGAGTGGCGCGGGCCCCGCGTGGGTCCTGCCGGAGATCACCTCGGCCCCAGGGAGAGGCGGCCGAGCTGCGGCGGCGCAGGAGGGGGCGGGTTCGGCGAGGGCGCGGCCTCTGGGAGGGGGGCGGACGTCGCGCATCCCCCGCGCTCACCGGGGCCACTCGGGAGCTTCGCGCCAGCCCGGTGCCCCACTTGGCAATCCGTTCCCTGCTTCTTCCTCGCGCCCGCCTCCTCTTGTCACCTCCCGTCTCAGCCGCCGCGCTCCATCCCCGCCGCATCCACAACCAGCCGAGCGCTTCAGACAGCGAGAAGTGGCGCGCGGGGCTGCGGGGCGCGCCCTCAAGCGAACCCCGGCTCGCCTTGAGGGGCACGAGCGGCAGCATGGACACCAAGCGCTGCTTCGCCAACCGCTTCGATGACTACCAGGGCAGCCTGCTGGTGGGCCAGTGCGAGGAGGCGGTGGCGCCCTTGGTCACCGCCACCATCGAACGCATCCTCCAGGAGCTGCCCCCGCTTGGGGGTGGCTCCGAGGCCCGGGGGGCAGCGGCCGCAGCCAGCAGCTGCCAGGGAGGGCTGTACGGCGGCGTGGCGGGGGTGGCCTACATGCTCTACCACGTCTCGCAGAGCCCGCTCTTCGCCGCGGCCCGGGAGCGCTACCTGCGCTCGGCCAAGCGCCTCATCGACGCGTGTGCCCGCGCGGAGGAGTGGGGCGAGCCGGACGCCGACACCCGCGCCGCTTTCCTGCTCGGGGGCGCGGGCGTGTACGCCGTGGCCACGCTCGTGTACCACGCCCTGGGCCGGTCTGACTACGTGCAGCCTCTGGGCAAGTTCCGGGCTTTGTGCGCCATCTGCGCGCCCGTCTCCTTCCTGGAGTGCGGCTCCGACGAGCTGTTCGTGGGCCGCGCGGGCTACCTGTGCGCCGCGCTGGTGCTCAAGCAGAAACTCGCCCAGGAGGTAAGGCAGCCCCGGCCGCGCGGGGGCGCTCGCCGCCTTCCCTGCCCTGCCCCAGCGAGCCACCAAGACTCGGGTTCCGAGCGCGGTGCCCAGGCCAGTCTTCTCTTCGTTACTCTTCGATTGGCGCTTCCCCCCCCCCCCTCAGTCTCTTGCGGTACATTGCTTGCATCTGTCCATCCTCTCACAGACTCTTTTTAAGTCTTCCATTTGTTGAGATTTCGCTGCTTTGCGTTTCGTGTTTTATGCCGACTGTGCTATCTCCCCAAATGCCACTTTGCCCATTAGCCTTCGAGAGGCTGAGAGTGTGGCCCCTGGGA
The DNA here is from genome assembly GCA_004024945.1 of Uropsilus gracilis. Lineage (NCBI taxonomy): Eukaryota > Metazoa > Chordata > Mammalia > Eulipotyphla > Talpidae > Uropsilus > Uropsilus gracilis. The sequence goes on from PVHY01010030.1 coordinate 17,880, forward strand.
GTGAGATAAAACGCCTTGAAAATGAAAGGGATTTCCCTTCCTTGATGCTCCTGTCCAAAGCCGAAGCACTCTCAAATGATTAGTGTACGTGAAAAGTCATGGAAGTTGGGGGGGGGGCTGATTATGTTATACTTGTTTCTATCGCCCATGTGGAGGTAAGTTGCTTTGCATCCCTGGGTTTGTACTTAACTCAGAAAAACTCCCCCTACCCCTTCCAGGGCTTGCCGTGCTGCTTACTATTCAGTTCTTGGTGAGTCTTATAAAATGCATACCTACGGGGCATTGCCTTTTAAATGCATAAATGTAGACAGAACTATACCCCATTGTGTTGCTATGTGCATTTTTCATTTTAAAATGCGTAGGTAGGACTGTCAGGATGACAGCATTCTAGACTGGCCAGCTTTTCTTAATGAATCGCTTTCCAGCGACTCTTGGCAGTGAATGGATTTCACAACTATATATGTGAGTTGTTTTTTTTTTTCTGAATTCACTTTGAATACAGTTTGTGGATATTAGAAGACAATGTGCCAGTTCCTGTGGAGTAAGGGGGAAAAATCCTCCAAAGGATCATAGTAGCTGGAACTGGAAGAGAGGCACTTTCATTCATAAACCACTGGAGCCAAATATTGTTCTGAGGAGGAAGTGACACATTTAACTCAGCTTTATTTGGCTGAGAGAGGCGTTTGAATAAAAATTAAAGGTACACAGAGTGTTTTAGAAATGTAATTAACTTAGATAACCTCTACAGAGGGCAGATTTGATTTTTTTTTTTTTGATTTATAGCAGGTGAGGTTGATTCAAGTGAGAAAAAGATGACTGAAGAATGTGCACTGTGCTAACAGGGCAGCAAAGGTCTGTGTGACAAAGTTGTCTTGAAATAGTTCACGCTGCCTCTGAGTCACTGTTACTGCCAGCAGTTTCCCAAGGGCCCTTCCAGTTGTAGAAAATCTTTTAGAAGGCCATAGGGTTATTTACATATCATTTGCATCACATTTGCATTTGTTCCTAAGACCTTGCTGTCTGGTGGGCAGGCAACTTTGAAATCTTTTAATCCCCTTCTCCCCTGTTTTCCTTGAACTTGCTTCCTTCCCTTTCCACCCCTGGGATCTTTTCTCCAGAATGATCTGGCAAAGACTGGGAGGCCACTCAGGTTACTCAGGTGAAACCCACCGCAAGGACTCCTTGCCCCTAGACTGCTGATACAGGGGCTGCAATGCTGGACCACAAAGCCTTTCTTCTGCCCTCCTGCCAAACCAGATCTGTCTTTTGGTGCTAATCAATTTGAGGTGCTTTGGCTCCCACTCCTGGAAGAAGGGGCATGCTCCAAGGGTTAAAAAAATAAATGAAAAAAGCTTGTAACCTGAGCAGCTCAGTTAATCTCAGTGCTCTCCTCAGCTGAGCCAACCCAGGAAGTTTAGGCTTGAAAGGGGAGTGCAGGAGCCAAGCCAGCCAGGCTGGAAGCCCTTGGAGGGGAAAGAACAGGTCTTTTGTACCAGCCCCACGTCCTAGCCAGCATATGGCTTTGCCCTCGGTAGCTGATACATAAACCTTAATTAAATTGAATTGCGAACTTCTGTCATGTCTCTATAAATAATCTGTCATTATGTCCTGGGTTTCTTTCCCTCCAATGTCATTTATATTCACTTTTCTCTGCCAGTTCTCTCAGTTACCCCAGTCTAGATCCTCCCCACACTACTTGGCACACTGCTTTGGCACCTAATAAGTAGTTGAATGAATGAATCACCTTTTACTGGGATTAGTGCAATATACACTGAACTGGATTCTCCATCTCAGCTACTCCTTCTCCCTCTGAAAACCAATGTTTTTTTTAAAGCACTTTATTGTGTTAATTCCCTTACCAACACCCTGCCATGGCTCCCTATTACCTATTTTTTTTCAGTAACTTCATATGCCATTCATAGTTAAAGCCCAGAGACTTAAAATGGCTGACAAGGCCCAACATGATCTGGCCCCCCCTGCATACCACATCTCTTTTTGCTTTTTCTGCTTCAGCCATACTGGTCTTCTTGCTGTTCCACACACTCCACTCTCTCAGGGTGTTTGCACACACTGTCCATTCTGCTAGCAGTACTTGCCCCTGCTGTTTCTATAGCTGGCTCCCTGACCTTGGACAGGTCGTTTCTTCCTTGAGGCGTTTCCTGAACACCCTTTGTCAAATTTCAACCCTGACTTCTGCCTTTTTCCTGTTTCGTTTTACTTGATTTGCTACTATCTTCACCAGTTTGAATGCAAGTTCCACACAAGTAGAGTTTTTGTTTCCTTGCTGAATCATCAGCATTAAGGCAGTGCCGGCCTCATAGGTGCCCAACTTACCCTTTCTGGTGGTGACACAAATACTGTCTACTCTCTGGCTTGTTTCATCACTTGGGTTTAATGTCCTATATAGCCCGTAATGGTGTTGCTTTTGCTCTCACATCTTAAACATCTTCTCGTATTGTCAGTGTCTTACTATTTGTTGAATGAATACTTGTTTCTTACACATTTTCCCTGACATTACACTTAGCCATTAGACTAGTGTTTCTTAAACTTTAAGAGAACCTGTCCTTTAACTTCATGGGAATCACCTGCAGATCTTGTTAATAAAAGATTTTGAACCAGCAGGGCTGTGGTTGGCCCTGAGATTCTGCATTCCTAGCAAGTTCCTGCTGTGTAGGTTTTGATATTATACCAGCCGTAACTATTAAGTTGTGCTAGGGGCTTCTGCTTGCAGCTTAATATGCCTCACCTCCAGGAAGAGGAAGAGGAGGGTAGAAAAAAGAATGTAGAGAGAAGGGAAGGTGGAATGTTGTAATGGAAGAATTTAAAGATTTTTTTTTAAGATTAAAAAAGAACTGTGTTCTAAAACACCATTCATAAAGCTTGATGTATTTATAAGGGTGTAGTTTAGAATATTGATGACTATTCTACCATGCTTTCATTAAAAGGGACCCATACGAGGAATTTCTCTCAGGATTTAGAAACAGGAATAATTTTCCTTCTGCCAAATGATTGAATTTTTTTCATCTTCCGTATATGCCATGTAACTGATGTTGTTTCTCACTTTATGTAGGCTGCTAGCAAGCGTGTGACCACAACTTTGAACTACAGATGTTTGTATGACCCTCATGCCTGTAATTCTGGCTACTAGCATGTACCCTTCAGTTTATTTTTTTCCTTTTCTGAATTTTCTTCTATTTGATTTTATTGATTATGTTTATAAGATTCAGAGGTTGAAAAAATATGCAAATGTAGAAATGTAGGGAGAGGCAGACAGAATTACTCTGTCCAGGTCCTCCTGGAACTACTAGCAGGAAGTGGCTTTGAGGGTTTGTTAGGCAGATATCCTTTTGATCCCAGGAACTCGCACAATGCAAGTAAAAACTTGCGCTGTGTCTGCTCTGCTTTCCACTGATGACTGGGAAGATTGCAGGGAAGATGAAGTTAAAAATCATGATGGAGAGATTAGGAGGAGGTCCAGGGACCATAATTAAAATAATAGCTTTGAATCAGACAAAGGCAAACATTAAAACCAACCCTTGAAATCTGACCATAGATGTGAGGCCTTCAAGGAGGAAGGTGAGAGCACAGTGGCCTATGGTGGAGGACCATGAGTGCTATGGTGACCACACTGAGGGGGGAAATCCTGTGCTGTCAAAATATGAACAAGAATATCAAACAATGATATATTATTTTTTTAATTATAGCTTTGCCACTGGGTGACCTTGGACAAGTGATTTAACATTTTGAGCCTCAATTTCCTTGCTTGTAAACTTGATTAATAACTGCTTCCTCAGTCACTTATTCTAGCAGTTATTCCTTCATTCAGTGAACATCAAGTTTCTGTGTGTGCCAGGCACTTTCCTAGATGCCAGGATCTAGTAGTGAACAAAAAATCAATGTCATTTTGTTGTCAGGGCTCTGAAGAAAGCAAACAGGAAATGATGGGGGTGGGGTGGGGCAGGAGAAGGGCAGGGTGCTGCTTGGCATAGGTTAGTGTGGAGACTCATCACTGAAGCATGAGAATAAAGTAGCTGCTGTAAGAACAGATATTCCAAGCAGAGGGGACAGCAAGGACAAAGCTCCTGAGGTGGGAAACTGCTGGAAGATTACAGGGAATTGAAAGATAGCTGACATGGCTGGAGCACAGTAAACACGGGTTTGAGAAATTTTGAGACCAGAGCGGAGTTGTGAACAGGTGAAATTCAGCCTTAGGGCCAGATCAGTCCATTTGTTTCCAGTTTAAACAGGGGCCATCTTCGCCTTATTTACTGTTTAAAAAGCTGTCTGTGGTTTCTGTATGGACAGTGGATTGAACAATATTAAGAATGGTCACAAGGTGGGATGGTTACAGAGAGGTCTAAACTCCGTTTGTGCCAAGGTACTCCTTCATAAGTCTGGTGAAATCCATGGTCCTTAGAAGAATTTTTTTTTAATTCATTAAATAAAATGTATGGAATTACAAAAGAAGCCAATTATATCAACATCCAGTTTGAATATTGGAAAAAAATGTATGATGGAGAAGCATATGTGCCTCTTTATTAACACATTAAATAACAAGAGTTTTCAGCAGACCTGGGGATTATGGTACTTTGAAGTAGTGATGAAGGCCTGTGGTATTTCAAGATAGCTTCAACAATTGCAGTGTGATATGAATACATCTGTGATTACTATAGCTAGCAAAGTCACAAGTACCATTGGTTAGTGGTCTGCATTTGTCATGAAAGGAAATGCTAAATTGTTTAAGGTCTGAGGAAATACAGTTGTTATTTTGTTTTCTCAGCCAAAGAGGAATGGTCTAGGTTTGCTGTGATGACTCACCTGCGACAAAGGGCTTGACACCTAGTAGCTGCCTTGTGAAAAATCACTGTTAGTCCCTTGTACATTTACTAACAGAAAATCAGATGATTCTAAACATCACATAGAAAATCATACCTAATAAAAAGAATCTATCTTCCTGCCATGATTAAAAAAAATGATTTAAAGGTTGTTAATTGGTTCCTCAGCTCTTTCCAGAGCAGGTGGGGGATGTTTTCAATGGCAAATAACAGAATGTCCAATAAAGATCTAATTTATGCAAACATTTATTACTTCACTTTACAAGAATTGTACAGTTAGGTCACCCAGGATCAGTTCAGCAACCCAGGAAAGTCATCAGAGCCCATGCCTTTCTAACCTTTTTCTCTGTTCTTCTCAATACTGGAGCTACATCACTGTCAAGCTTGCAAGATGGCTGCCAAGGGTCCAGTTCCCGTACAATTGAACTACAGAAGAGAAGATCTGAGACTTTTTGTTTTTATCATGCAGAACATTCCATCCCTGAAGAATTTCCCTTCTGTTGCCTTGTCTGCTCTTGGTCATTTGGCTACTTCTAGTTTCAGGGGCAGGACTGGCAAGGAGATTGTCCTTCCCTTTTTTTTTTTTCCCCATGTAGCATTTGATTTAATCACTCTAACCTCTGGATGCAGGTTCTGATAGGAGGAAAGGAGAAGGGAATAGTTGTTGAATACCAATGTCTGCCCCTTAGTATCCACTGGCAAGGTCAATCTCATGGCCTCCTACTTCCTTGGACTTTGTGAATAAGGCTACAGTGAACACGAAGATGCAGATATTTCCTTGAGATCCTGTTTTCCTTTCCCTTTGGATAAATACCCAGAAGTGACATTGCTAGATCAGATGAGAGTTCTATTTTTAATTTTCTTTAGGATCCTCCATACTGTTCTCCATTGTGGTTATACTAATTTACAGTCTTACCAGCATCACCTAATGGTTCTCTTTTCTCCACATCCCCACCAACACTTATTTCTTGTCTCCTTGATGATAGTCATTCTAACAGGTGTGAAGTGATGTAGCCTACTGTGTTATTGATTTGCATTTCCCTGATGCTTAGCGAGGGCTAACACTTTGACCCTCTGTTCATCTTTGAAAAAATTTGTTTAGTTCCTCTGTCCATGTATAGATCAGGTTGTTTGTTGTTTTCATGTTGTTGCATGAATTAATCTCTCCATGTACAGTTTCAGGTTCCATGTTTAATTCTATAATCCTCTTTGAGTTAACTTTTATGAGTGATATGATAGGGATCCAATTTCATTCTTCTGTATCCAGTTTTCCTAGCACCACTTGTTGAAAATATTATCCTTTCCCAATTAAGTATTCCTGGCTCCCTTATCAAATATTAGTTTACTATATGTAAGTAGGTTTATTTCTGGACTCTTGATTCTGTTCCACTGATATGTCTTTATGCCAGTACCATACAGTTTGATTACTATAGTTGTGTATATCATTTGAAATTGAAAATGTGGTGCATCCAGTTTTGTTGTTCTCTCAAGATTGCTTTATTTGGGGTCTTTGTGGTTCATATGAAATTTAGGATTATTCTGTTTCTGAAAATTGCCATCAGAATTTTGACAGAGATCACATTGATCCTACAGAACACTTCGGGTGGTATGGACTTTTTTAACAAAATCAATGCCTTTAAAAAAAGATTTTTAAAGGCCAGGCACTGTGACTCGTGCTTGTAAGCTTCAGCCTATGAAGCGGCCGGGGCTAGGGATCACTGTTCGAGTCCCGCCTAGGGCCCGTAGCGAGACCTAGTTCCAAAAAATACAGCTGAGCGTGGTGGCGCGCGCCTGTCATCCCAGCAACCTGGGAAGCTGAGGCTGGGGATTGCTTGAGTCCGTGGTACCCCGGGCAACGAGAGCCTGCGGTTCTACGGGCAAAAATAGCAAGACCTAGTCTCAAAAAAAAAGAAAAAGAAATAAAAATAAATTTAAAAATTAAAATAAAATAAAAAAAGATTTTTAAAGGACAGATTTATTAGGAAAAGGAGAGGCACCTTTATAGTCACAGGCAAACAGGAGAGCTGTTTCTTGCTGGTGCAGGAACTGTACTGATAAAGTTAGTGTTCAACTATATCAATTCTTATCTATGAATATGGGATGCCTTTCCATTTGTTTGTCTCTTAATTTTTTCCATCAGTCTTAGAATTTCAGTGAACATATCTATTTCCTTAGTTAAATGTATTCCTAAATATTTGTTTTTGATACTACTGTTACAGAGTTTTTTATTTTACAGGTCGTTCTTTGTTTTCTTAGTACACAGAAACAACTGATTTCTGTATGTTGATTTGGTTTCCTTCAACTTTACAGAATTTTTTTTTTGGATGGTCTTTAAGTGGGGGGAGGATAATGAATGTATATAATCATGTCATCTGCTAGCAGACAATTTTATTTTATTCCTTTCTGACTTGGGTACCTTTTATTCTTTGTCTTGCCGAATTACTCTGGCTAAGACTTCTACTGCTTTGCTGAATAGCGGTGTTGACAGTGAGATCCTTGACTTGTTTCTGATCTTAGATGAAAAGCTTTGTACCTTTCATCACTGAGTATGATCATAACTGTGGGCCTGTCATCTATGGTATTTATTATAGTGAATTTTTATCATAAAAGGATATGAGTTTTCTCAAAATATTTACCTGCACTCAGAAGATCATATGCTTTTTATCTTTCATTCTATTTGTGTGATACATCACATTTCTTAAAGGAAAATTAATTTTTCACTTTCAGTTATTGAATACTGACTGTGATACGCAGTGTCCTTTGTACTGTGTATGTTTTTATTTTCATTATTTCCAATTTTATTGAGGTATAACTAACAAAATTATAGACTAAACTATATATCTATAGTTTGATATACATATACATTGTGTGATTCATATATTGTAGAATTCCCACACACTAACATATTCATCACCTCACATACTTATCAAAAATGGGTAGCATTTATTGATTTACATATTTTTAACCATCCTTGCATCCCAGATTATTTCCTCTTTATCCTAGTGTGTGATCTTTTTAATATGCTGTTTGAATCTGTTTTTTTACTATGTTGTTGAGAAATTTTACATCTATATTCATCAGGAATAGTAGCCTGTAATTTTTTTTTTCCTTATGATGTCCATATCTGGCTTTGAAATCAGGATAATGCTGGCCTTGTAGAGGGAGTTTGCAGGTGTTCCCTCCTTTTCAGTGTATTGAAATTGTTTGAGAAAGACTGATGTTAAGTCTTCTGTAAATGGTAAAATTCACCAATGAAACCATGTGGTGTGGGCTTTTCTTTGTTGGGAGGTTTTGATTATTGATTCAGTCTCCTTACTCCTTATTGGTCTATTTAGATTTTCTGTATCTTCATAATTCAGTCTTGTATGTTTCTATGACTTTATCCATTTATCCTAGGTTATTCAATTTGCTGGTATATAGTTGCTCATTGTGGTGTCTAAAGAGCCTCTATTTCTGTGCGATTAGTTGCAGAGTCTCCTCTTTATTTCTGATATGAACCATTTTTCTCCCTTAGTCTTGTTAAAGGTTTGTCATTTTTTTTCTTTTCCAGATTTTTTGATTCTTACTTCTGTTCATCTTCCCTCTTGCATTTCTAGTGCCTGTTATATTACTTCTGCTCTAAGTTTTATTTCCTACCTTCTGTTGACATTGAGATTAGCTTTTTCTTTTTCTAGTTCATGGACTTGTAATATTGTGTTTATTTGAGATGCTTTTTTCCTAGTTTGCCCTAAAAACTATCACTGTCATCATACTGACAAGGTAAGATCAAACAATGTGTAGATACAGAAAGATACATAACAAAATGTTTTCAATCATTTTTGATGTTTTTAAAAATTTTAGAAGTAGTTTGTTTAGTGAAATGCCTATAAAACTGACATGAATGATAATTTTATGATTGCTAAAAGCATGTAGGAACTAAACCCTGCTAACTTGTTGTGTAAACTGTTGTACTTGTATTGCAGCATAATATATGCATACACACGCGTATATATTCTATAGTTTGCTTAATGTGCCCTGATCATCTTTGCATATCACTGCATAGAGAGATGGCTCATTTTTGTACTGGTTTGAACTAATGTCTATCCATAATTTGATGGACATTAAGTTGATTCAAGTTTTTTTTCTTTCCCTCTCCTACTAAAGTCAATGCTGTAAAGAATACATATATATATACATATACTATGCATATTTATATACAATGTTTACTTGTAGTATGTACATAAGCACACATGTCTCTCTATATATGCACCTTTGCCTACAATTCAAGTGCATTTGTAGGATAAAAATTTAAACTACAATTGCTGATTCAAAGTTTATAAATATTTTTCATTTGTTAGAGATTATAAAGGTTTAATCAGTTACCAGTCCCTCCCCAGCTTTTGGGAGCACCTGTGTCCCCGCATTATTTTCAACTCTGGGTGTCATCAGACTTTGTAATATATGGTAGACTGAAGGGGGAAAATGAGGATGAAGGTTTTTAGGGTAGAAAATGAGTTGTTTTATTGTTCCATTTAACACTCACCAGCCAAAATGCATAGACAGGATTTATTCAGTCTGGATGTCAGTGATCCAAGCAGCTGTGTGATGTGCACTGCATAAGTAAACCCTCAAGTTTGACTTGAAATGATAGTAGGTTGGGGAAACTGGATTTTTATAGGTTAAGTCCAGGTGCTAATTGTCTGATTATAGACCCTCCAGAAAGTGGGGCACTTCTATAGGCTGCAGCTTAGATCCTTTGTTACCCTTGACCTAGAACTGTGATTGCTAGAAGGATACAAGAATGCTAATTGATTACTTACTGTGTCCACCGTTTTAAGTATTTTGCATATATTTTGTCATTTAATATTGCCAAGTAAGCTTCTGTCCTAAGCCCAATACTGTCTTCATCATACCCAGCAAGGGCACTGAGGCACAGAGACGTTGTGAAACTTGTGCCAGGTTACATAGCTAGTCAATGGCGGAGATATGAGAGTTCCTTCCACACAGACTGGTTTTCTAAGCTGTGTTTTCAGTTTGGACTCCTCGCACTCCATTGTTTGCACAGATCTCCCAATATTTTGTTCAAACAGGTTTGGACTCCAACTGACCAGGATTTGGCCTGTTTAGCATGTGATGCTGACCCTGCTTCATCGAGCAGAATGGAGCACAAAATTCCGGATCACTGTTTTTTCCAAATTTTGTGGGATTGCCTATCAGTAAGGTTCACTGGTGCTTGTTTGTCCTTTGTGTTGAAAAGGACTTCTTCCAGAATTGCTAGAATATCAGCTCTCTAATTTGTTGATTATGCTGAAGGAACAGCTCACTTCCTGACACATCCTCTTGAGGGTTTGAGGACTCTGTTAGTGAATGTAATTCCCCTTTTCCTGATAAATACAATTTTACACTGTATACAAAACATTTTTTTCAGGATTTTGTAAAAGCCCAATAGACCACCTTTTGACTGTTTAAAATTATTTCATAATAATAAAAGGAGAGACACCTTATTACAGCATTGCCAGATCAACTAGAAAACATGAAACTTCACAGTTTATGGAACCACTTGCATTTTAGAATCACTCACTTGAATTTACCTGCATGACAAAGTAGAATTGCCCCCAACTCAAAATTCATTTAAATTGAAGATGCCTTTTTAACATGTTCCCTTTTTATTTTTAAAAGCTTTTCTGTTGCAATGACTTAAAGACCCACTGTTACACATTGTTTATTTATATATTTTCTCCCAATAATGTACATTTCCATTAAAACTTAGCTTATTTGAATTGTAATTGTTTGAAGAGAGCGTAGTTCATAACGTTCTTATTAGTGAGTAAACAAACTGGCGAAATATGCATAGTTAAATTTCTTTTAACTACTGAATTATTTCTTTTGTCAGTAATTTAGCCTCCCAGTATTCTATAAAGAGGTTGCCATAATGGAATTTCACTGTATTTGTTCACCTCTGAACATGAAGATTATAGATTATGCTAATTTTTATGTACTTGACTATTTTCATTTTTGTTGGTTACTTTAATGAGTGAATTTGTCATATGATTGATTCCTGCATAACACATGTGGATTTTTTTCCTTTATGTATGGGGAATGTCCTTTACTCCATGGTGACAGTCTCTGGGTAAACTGACCAGTGGACCATGATATGTCCAAATAAGTGTTTCTCCCTTCATGACTTGCTTCATGACTTGCTTGATTGAGCTCTCACCGACAAGTCATTAACATACAATGCCTTGGATGTTTGATTTATGCCAATAAAAAGCATGTTGTTCTCATGTATTATTTAATATGTATCTAAGTACCACTTATCAGTTCCTAATTATTTTCTTTATGGATTTAGTTACTAGGGAAACCTACCAAGTTAACAGACTCATTATTCTTGGGGTGCTAGCCACTTGGACAAATTGAATTTTCAGGAAGTCATTTGATCTACTCTTTTGTCAAACTGAACAAAGAAGTGTTTTGTGTAAGAGCAGACTTCCTTTTCTGAATAGCTTCACCCATTCAACAAACCAGACAAATGAATGAGTTTGACACATTGAAGTGTGAGTGTTGCTACCTGGCCATATAGAAGCTGTTTCCCAGATGAGAGGCAGTCTTACAGACTTCATGGGTGAGAACATCATCTAAATGAGAGGTGGCAAGACAAATATTGGTCATAGCATTAGGTGCAGTTAGCTGTTACTGTGCCCATCTGCTGGCTCCATTGCTTTGCATGGAATGGATTCCCCTTGCTCAGTGGTGTGTTGAAATCTGGTGTCCATGGCAACCAAAGCATCACCAGTTTCAAAGGGAGCACTGTGGGGACCAGCAGATTCTCTATTCATACAGTGACTTTAAGAGAGAGCCACGTTCTGGACAGACTCTACATCTATCTAAGGCTGTAAAGAACCAATGCTTAACAAGAAAGGAAGGATTGTTCTCATTAACATTTTAGTAGCATAATCTTGTTACTTGGAGTGTTTCCTTCTTTTCCTTGTGAGGCAAAGTGAATTTGCCCATGCATCAGAAATTGCAAGTGTTGAAACAGGTTGTACTCTCATTGGAGGCATAGTGGTGAAGAACAGAGCTTTCAGAGTCAGCCTTGGAATTGATTCTTAGCTACATCACAGTAACTGGTTGACCTTAAGCAAGTTACTTGGTATCTTTGAGGCTTAATATCCTTATCTGCAAAATGCAATGCAAGCATCACCCACCTCATAGGATGTGAAAATCCACTGAGAATGTGTAAGTAATTTGCTTAGCAGAGGATCTACTGGTTAAAGACTCACTAAGTCAACTATTTTTTGTTAGTATTTTCCAGATTATCATTAATGGGAATGAAACTCTGTGTTGAGTAATTAATATAGGTGTGTTTTTCAGTTTAGCCTGTCTGTCTACTGTCCCCTGTGGTCATATTCAGAGCTGCTTTGAGATCTTCACACTGAAGCCATAAAGGGCTGAAGGGAAATATTCTCTACTCTGCTGGGTGAGATTAAGCTGAGCAGTTTGGAGAGATTATATGTTCAAGTAAATTGAGTGGTTGGTTATCACCCCTGAAACATGAACCTGTGTGAGTTGCTCTCTGTACTTTGCTTCCTCTAGAAAAAGGGCTGTTTTCATTTTAAAATTTAAGGCTCTTTGTGAACTTAATGTAGGAATTGACTTTCCTATGTTTCTGATTTGTACTCCACAGAGTAAATCACTTAATTGACTTTAAGGGACTGTCTATTGCCATTCAGGTGATGTTGAAATGTTGTTTCTTGCTCTGTTCCCCCAGATTCTGAGTGGCAGCTTCAAGGAGCTCTTTCTTGCTCTTAAATTCATCTTTGCTTCTAAGAATCATTTGCTTGCATGGCATTAATTTCGAATTTCAGATGAATTTCAATAGTTGTATCTCTGGCGAAGTGACAACTTCAAATGAGTTTCCTCAGCAAATGTTCCAGATCATGTACATTTGGTAGCTTGTTTCAGAAAAGGATTAACACAATTAAGGATTCTTTCAAGTGCTTCATCAGCTTCTGGGCCCAGAAATGGTGTTTTTCTTGCATTCATATGTTTTTTTTCTCTTTGCATCTCAAGACTGTGTGGTATATATTCACTGTCAATTTTGTAAACCTAAGCCCACATGTTACTGTTTAATTTCTAGCTCCTTTTTATGTTAATCTATGACCTGATGACCTTAATGTTTACAACTAGACTATAGTAAGTTACAATTGACTTCCTCCATCTTGAATCATCGATTTGTTAAAATACTCATTAATTCTGCTTACAGTCTACAGTCCCACACCAACTGAATCTTTTTGACTCCCTAGGAGTCTGTTATATTTTTCTCTGATTTGTGAGACCTCAAGCCAGTGTTTCTCTCTTGAGTATGGATTAGAATTCCCTGGAACATGGTCAAAGCATAACATGACTGGGATCCATCCCAGAGTTTGAGTCCATAGGTCTAGAGTACACTCTGAACTTACACTTATAACAATATCCCATACACCTACTGAATAGGGACCACATTTTTAGAATGACTCTTAGATTTTACCCTTAACCAAACATCACAGAAATGTGGGTACTAGGTGAAATCTTTAATCAAATATCTCTAAAATGTAGGAACTAGGTGAAGGCATATGGTAGTAGTGCCACAAATTTTTCACCAGGAAATAAGTACCACCAGGACTTAGTATCCAGCAGTTACTGTGATCATTATATATTCATTTCAGGGAAGAAAAATATAACATAGAGAAGATCAGTAATGTCATGACTTACCTGTCATCCCACAGTTGGTAAAGTATTTGAACCATTTTGTCTGACTATAGAGCTGCTTCGGTATAGATTTAAATCAGGTAAGTCCTCTGCATGTTTTTGTACTAAAGTTCACACTGCCAAGAGGGTAGTGAGTTGTACGCCCAAGGCATTTGGAGTAGCCTGAATGCACGTGGATGTGCTTTATTACAGAAATGTTTCCTGGGGGGGGGGGAATAATGAAGGGTAAGAACCCAAGCAAAGACAGGGTTTTAGGCTGTCTTAACTTCTTTCTCACCTATAGCTCTGAACTGTAGATCCCATCTCAGGTTTTAGCCACGCTAAGGGCACCCTCTTCTACCACTAATTTGCTGTAACTGCAGTTTAGGTTCTTGCAGCTCAAAAGTAGCACTCCAGAAAAGGCTGCAGATAGGTATTATTCAACACAAAGTACATGTACACTAGGAGATGGTTTCATAGAAACAATATAAAGAATCTGCAAGGAACTGGAAGCAAAACTCAATTTCCGTACATGAGTCCTCCAGATCTCAGTAGAAATCTTGATGTTTTTTTGTGGCAGATTGAACTAGAGACTACCTGGGCTTCATGGCTCAAGGTATAGTCAGATGCAGAGATGAAGTACTTGACTGGAGCCAGCAGAATTACATACTGAATGGTGACATATCTCCGTGCCCCCTCCCCATACATACATACTCAACCTCTTCCTCAGTTCAACTCCCAGAATGTTGGCAGACACACTCCTCCACCAAGTGTAGATTGAAGAAGAGTCTGTGGTTGGTGGATAGGGGGCAACAGAAAAGAACCACAGATACTGACATTTGTAGAGGTACCCACTCCCGGTGAAATGGCAATTATAACTGCTCTGTCACCCTACAGTGAAACCTAAAGCCCACCAATTGGTTAGCCATCCCCAACTGAACTTCCCAGTGAGCCTATTAGGGTGAGACTGAAATAGGAACTATCAGTCCAAACATGTTTGAATAAAGAAACTGATGTGAAAGATAGTGATCAGAACAAAACAAAAAGGAAAAACAAACTTAGAGTAAATAACTAATAGTGAGAGCAGAAGAAAGCATCCCCAAAAGTAAATAAAAATAATTACTTAAAAAGTAAATAATATTGTCAGAAAGTAATCCCATTCATAAACAAAAAATGGGTTGTTATTGGCAGCAATATTAAGAGAATAGAAAAATAATTCTTAGAAATTAAAATTATGATAGCAGAAATAAATCAGGGTAATATTAGAATATTAATTTGAAGAAATGTCCATGAAAGCTCAGCTGAAAGACAGATTGGTTTTTATAAAAGACTAATTAAAGGAAGGCCAGCCTCTGTTCTAGCAAAAGACAACAAAATAAACAAGAAAAAGTTATGAGGAAATAACTCTAGAAGATATAAGTAGAAGACAAGAGTTGCCTATTTAAGGAGCTCACCAGCATGCTGGGTGAAAGAATGAAGAGATTGTAAAGGTTCCCTAGAAAAAAAAACAAAAGCATTTCCATAAAGAAATTGGTACAGAACTTTTAAAAGCAACTTAGGAAACTACTGCGGTGTAACACGACCTCCAAAATTCAAAAAGATTTCTCAACTGGAATTCTAAAGCAGCCAAAATTATCAATCAAGTATGAAAGTAGAAAAATATCTTTAGATTTGCATGGTCTTCAAGAAAAAATTAGAACACCCTTCTCTGGCTAGTCTATTACAAAGGGAGAATGAATCACATAATAGGAAAACATGAATGCTCCAATACAGATGGAATCGCCAGAAACTTCCAACATGACTAAGGGCAGCCCAAGGTGACAGCTGAGAATTGAGCCTTGAAGGCAGCCAGTGGGTACCAAGGCAGAGCTAGAACCCAGATATTGCTGAGAGTAAAAGTAGGATTCCCTGATGTGTTTGGTTGTACCTAGAAGGGTGTGCAGGTCTGCTGGAAAATTTGGTCATGAATCTGTTAAGAAAACCAAACAATATAAAAAAGAAAAGGTAGTTATTACTATGTGACAGGGGATGTAAAAGGAGAAAGTGGTAATCGTTGCATGAGGTTTTGCTCATTGAGTATTAATTTAATCAACAATTAAACAGTTTGGTTCAAAATGTTATACATCTATTTTGAGTTTTGACCATCTAAGCTAGGAAATTAATAAGTAATACCTAAAATGAAAATGAAACCTTTCTAAGAATGTCATTTGTAAATATCAGTAGCTAGAAAAAAAATCATTAATAATTTTTAAATTTTTTCATCAGAGGAGTCAGAAATTTGATGGAGAAGGTTTTTTAAATGGTATGCATGTATTTCTTTGGAAATTTAAACACCAGGAAAATATTTATGACTTTATTTCTTAATTGACCTTACCAGCTATGATTTCTCCATATTCTGTTCTATTCCTCACATTTATAGTACTCCTGTACAATGACTTTAAAATGTTCTCAGAGAGCATAAGCAGAATGTTCCATAGTAACGGAAATGTTATTTATAGATAAATTTTGCTTACAAATATTTCTCCACCGGAAATATGGCTTGATGTGTGCCTAAATGCTTGTAATAGTAAATTAGGATTTAATGATGACTTTTTATTACTTTGAATAGTCAAATAGCTTTGTGTCAATTAAAATCTTCATACAGTTTAATTTATAGAATTATATTTCCTTTAATGTGATATTGAGTAAAATAATGGGGATCAGAACTACATTAAAGTTTCTTTCAAGAAGGAAGAGAAGGCCCAGTTAATACAATGAAAGTGAAAGATAATTAGAAAATGAAGACCAGTTGAAGCATTTCTGTAAAGCAAAAAGAAAAAAAAACTATTTCATGGCAGCAGTTCTAAGATGCTCCTAAAACCTTCCAAGTCATTGCAACCAGTATAACTACTAATTATGTAGAGCAACAAGTCTGCTAAATACTTTTTATATTAGCTGTCACAGTTGATCAAAATATTGCTTCAAGTTAGATATTACTACTGTTTCCACTGATAAGTAGGATAATGATAATCTCTATCACTTAAGCAGGATATTCTTTATAGACACCAACCAGTCGAAAATCTAAGAGATAAATCAGGATTTCCCTAGGAGATCTATGACTTTCAGTTGATAAGGGGTCGGATTTAAACTAGAACTCAAGTTCTCCCAAGTTCTCTTTCTGCTGCATTAGACTAATGGCACTATTAGAATTAAACAAAATTCTGTTGCCTGAGTATACCAATAAATGTTTTCTGACTGGCAAATAATTGTTTCCATTCATTGAGAGAACCCACAAGGGAGAGGGCAGAGCTTCCAAATCATCCCTGGGGACTCAGGATTGAATTAGTTGCTTGCTTTCATACCAGATTCCTCATAATAGCTTGAAAACAAAGAGGAAAGATGTCTGGAAGACTTTCAGATACAGGTGAGAAATAGGTAATGGTTTTAAATTATTTTTAATTTTATGAGAATAAGTAATCACGAGTACAAGTTTACCCTGCTAACCAGAAGTAGAAATTCCTATTTGGTAGGTAGGTTATTTGGGGGGAGGGTGGGCCTGGGTATGCTGTTTTTGTTAAATTAGATGGGGAAAAAAATTGAGTTAGTCACCTCCCAAAATAGCCTGCCAATTCATAACAAATAGGAGTGTTCTACTTTAGAATGATGGAGGAAAACTTGTAGAACATGAAAAGGAACTGGTAGTGTGCAACATTAGAGATAGGCATGAATGAATAAGTGAGGATTAAAAAGTAGTTTGTGAGAATAATCTTTAGCAGAAAATATCTAATACCAAATTTGTTCTCCGAGTTTCTTTCGCTTTTGTTCTCAAAAGCTTTTTTTTTTTTTTTTTTTTTTTTTTTGAAACTAGGTCTTGCTTTTTTTGCCCGTGGAACCCCAGGCTCTCGTTGCCCAGGGTACCACTGAAGACTCAAGCAATCCCCAGCCTCAGCTTCCCAAGTAGCTGGGATTACAGGCACGCACCACCACGCCCAGCTATTTTTTTTGGAACTAGGTCTCACTATGGGCCCCAGGCGGGACTCGAACCCTAGCCCTAGCCCCGGCCACTTCATAGGCTGAAGCTTACAGGCATGAGCCACCGTGCCCGGCCCAAAAGCTTTTTTGATTCATCCCTTTTTCAGCCTCTCTGGTAGCCCTTTTGTGTAAAATAGTCACTACACCTACCATGTCTGTTTTCATCCTGCATGTTTCTAAGGTAGCCTTTTCTGCAGCACAACTGAGGCAACCCCTCACTCTTAATCTGCACTCCCATTTTACTACTGAGCTGAGAAACAGCCATACTCCTGGCCAACAGAAGATTCTTATATGCTGACTGAAGGAAGAAGAAGAAATGTTTTTTATTTCATGAAACTAAACAATTCCCTTTTTTGAGGCTCAGGAAGGGACAACTCATGTTTTAAAGGGAACGTCTACTTAAATGAGCTTTTATGGGTCTGACAGTGGAGTCATTTAGGATTAAGTATTTGGTGGATAGCACACATGGTTGGTCATGAATATTGTTATATTTTCACTCACAATCAGTCTTTTGACAGCCAAAGGATGGTGAAATTCTACCGCTTGTACATTACAAAATGAGAGATGCGCCCAGCTTGTGACAGGTCAAAATGATCCACTTATGAATTTCTCTGCTGACACTTAGAACTGTGATTGTTAACATTAAAGTTACCTTTTAGTAAGCTATAATTTTGGACTTGTACAATACCTGACATCTAAAAAGGTTTTTGTTTTCCTTTCTAAAATAGTCCAGTACTTTTATATTCATGCAAATGATAAAATCTTGTGTAAGTTTCTCAACCTTTATCTCCCTCTGTTTAGACTTGTATTCACTCTATAAATTAAACTTTGACAGATTTAGAGCCTTAATCAGCTATTAGAATTTTTTTTTGCTTACATCTTTTGAAGGTTTTGTACTTTTCCTACGAAGTAAATGTAGAAAATATTTACATATTAAAAATACTATTCCTCAAACAATTGTTAAATATTTTGAATCAACATATGCATAGGAATAGAAGACTGGAAGTCATTTTTCTTTTTAGTTTTTTTTTTCTCTCAATGAAGTAACACTGCTTTAAATCTGTTATTTTTTTGACAGTATAGGATTTCTCTCCTCATGTGTGGTCTTTATACTCTCCCACAGTCCACTGTGCCCTTCCCACAATGCCCATTCTGCCCCTTCTCTCTCCCTCCCACTTCCCTCCTCCACACCTCAGATCTGTGGTTACCTTTCAAGCATTGGTTAATAAAGTTTCTCTCAAAGCCATTTTTCAATAAGTATACTTTTATTATAGCTAAGTAATGAATACATAGTAATGTCCTTCCTTAAGTGAAAAAACAGATATTTGAAAAGGTTCTTAAATCAAAAATTATTTCAAAAATGAACCCTTGGAATTATTTTTTGATATCAAGTTTCTCAGGTGATTCTGTGTAGCCAAGGTAGAAAAGCAAGGTTTTTTTTCAAAATGGGAAAGCTCATAAATCTGGTTTAAGCAGTCTTCTTATATATGACACCAAAAGCACAAAAGACAACAATTAAGCTTTATAAAATTTAAGACTTCCATGCTTCAGTGGAAATAATTATTACTGTTAAAACAGCTATACAATATGGAACATATTTACAAGTCATATTTAAGTTAAGGGACTTGTATCTAGGATATGTTAAAACACTTACAATTTAGTGACAAAAAGCAAATAAACCCATTAAAAATGGGCAGAGGCTCTAAAAAGCACTTTCCCAAAGATAGAAATTTTTGTGACTGGTTTCTTTCAGTTAGCAAACACATAAGCACAAAAGTCCAATAGGAATATAAAAAGAGGTTCAACATCATTAGTCATCAGGAAAATGCATATTAAAGCCACAATTATGTACCACTTCACACCCACTTAACACGGTGGTAGTCAAAAAGTCTGGTAAGAACAAGTGTTGATGAGGGTGTGGAGAAACTAGAATCCTTGTAGATTGCTGGTGCTGATGGAAAGTGTGTAGTTGCTTTGGAAGTCTGACAGTTTCTCAAAGTGTTAAAATATAAAGTTACCATATGATCCAGAAATTCTACACCTAGTTATATAGCCAAGAGAAATGAAAAACTTATTTCCATACAAAACCCTGTACATAAAAGTTCACAGATGCATTATCCATAATAGTCAATAATTAGAAATAATAAAAATGTCCATGAACTGACAATAAGATAACTAAAACTGTATCCATACATGGATAAATGAGATATTAGTTGGCAATAAAATATAATGACATACTGACATGCCACAACGTGGATGGACCTTAAAAATATTTGCTAAATGAAAGAATCTACCCCAGAAGACCACATTTTATTCCATTTGGGTGACATATCCCAGATGGGAAAATTTATCTGATTTTAATATGGGTAAGTTGAAGATACTTCCCTGTGGAAATTGGTGTTGGCTATTGCTGAGATGCAGACATACTACCAACATAAACCACTTTAACTTTTACCTTGGGACCCCAACTTAAGGCAGGAGATGTCAATATTTGCTCTTAGGGCAGTCTTGTCTTGGTTATATATTGCAGCTCAAGGTTTTTATTTTGTTGTGTTCTTTTCAAGGGAGCTTGTGGCTTCTTGTATATTAGAATCTAACTGTATATTGGTAAACAAATGTCTTACTGGAGAGTAGTATGTATAAGATTCTGCCAACGACAAGATGCGTTTTGTGTATCAATAAGAAAGAGAATGATAGTCTATAAAATGGATGCATTACTTTTCTTCAAGACAATATTCATTTACATCACCATATAAGTTTCGTGTGTATAGTTTCTCACCTCTGTAACCGTATGTATCGCCCCACACCTAGCACCAAATGTCTACATCCACCACTAACCAGTTGATACCCTCTACTTGTTCCACTCTCACTTCCCCTCTGTTCATCACCATTCTGCTTTCAGAAGCAAGGGGTGTGTGTGTGTGTGTGTGTGTGTGTGTGCGCGCGTGTGTGTGTTCCTGTTTTTGTTTCATTTACTCATTTGTTTCTTTGTATTTCATAGATGAGTGAAACCCTACAATATTCATCTTCATCCTTCTGACTTATTTCACTTACTGTAATTTCCTGAAGGTACAAAAGATTTCCTCTTTTATTACTGAGTAGTATTCCATGGTGTCTATGTACCACATCTTTATCCTGTCAATTATCAGGCACTTGAGCTGTTTCCTTATAATGACCATTGAGAATATTGAGCCACAGTGAACAGATGGATGTGTGTATGTCTTTGAATTAGATTAAATACTTTTCCCCCTTTTTTACTGATTATATATATTTTCTTACATTGTTGTATACCCCAAGATTCTCCCACCACCATGTCACCCTGAACCATCATCCTAATCACGTGTGCTTTTTCCTCCCCTGATTTCTCTCCCTCTCCCTCCCCTCCCCCTCGCTATATGTTTCAGTTCTGTTACCAGTTTGTTAATTTCAATTTGATCTTGTCCTTTTGTTTGTTTTCCTATATCCTACACATATATGAGATTTTTATCTGATATTTATCTTTCTCTTTCTGGCTTATTTTAGCTAGCGTGATTCCTAGCTCCACCCATGTTGCCACAAATGACATGTTTGTCTTTTGTGATTGCTGAATAATATTCCATTGTGTAAGGGTACCACAACATTTTTATCTGTCAGTTTGGGGGTATTTGGGTTGTTTCCATAGCCTGGCTATTGACGAAATATTTCTTACTGCTTAGAGTTTTATACTTCTGAAAAGAAGACTTTTTTAGAGTCAGACATTGATTTTTATTCAGTAACTCATGTATATCTAAACAAAATTTAAGCAATATGAATTGGCCAGGATGTGCAGAAAGCTTTCCCACATTCACACTCCGACAAGTCTGAATCTCTTTGCTCTCATAGTCATAGATATGTGTGTGTGATTTTCCAAGAAATATCATCCTCTGATCCTCAGAAGTGCTGGTGATAAAGCATTTCTTAAAAGAGGGTTTCATTTTGTCTCTGGCATTTTGTGCAAGTGACTGACCCCTATTTTGGAGGTGTTGCTGTATGTGCACAGACCATGGAAGCTAGGTTGTACTGTCTCGAGGCAGAGTGATTTTGAAATATATTCCAATTCCAATTTATCATCTAAAGTTGAATTTTAGTTGTTAAAATGTGAAAAAAGTGCATCTTAGAATCAATACAGCCTTATCATTTTGTGAGAGAGAAAGAGCCTTCTAAGTATCTACACCATTACTACTCAGAGTGACTTATAGCCCAGCACCATTGGCAAGATTTTTTTTTACTCATGGAAAAGAATGTACAGACAGAAATGGAGAGTAAGAATTTGGAAACTTTTTTAGTATCTGCACCAAATAAAAAATTGGGATTTGTATTTCATCTCTCTCTCTCTCTCTCTCTCTCTCTCTCTCTTTACTTTCTGGCAGTGTATTCATATGTTATTTTTTTTAATCTGTCCATGATGCATTAGAAATAAAATCAGAAAAAATAATTGGTCCTTTAGCAATGGTAGTTTGAAAGCACTGATCTTAATAGTTTTCAAAGTGTGGCTTCCCACACAGTCACCTGGAGGGCTCCTTAAAACACAGGTCACTGGCTCTTAGGTCAGGGTAGAGCATAAGAATTTGCATTTCTACAAGGTGGTTCTAGGGGATGCTGATGCTCCTCTTCCAGAATCACTCCCCTATTCCACCAGACTCCCAGAAGCAAAAGTTTAATGACCAAGGATTTCCAGGTTGAGTTTTAGGACAAGAAATCTTGATGCTCTCTTGGAAACTTCCTGCTTCCCATGATCCCTCTTACCTAGTATGGATTCAGAATAACTTCTCTAAACTTTGTTTTTCTCTCCCCCTTGCTGCAATGTTAGGGCACTAGGGACGTTGAAAGCTGGCACAGTCCATCTAGGCTGCAGGGGATATGTGATTGTCTTTGATTAAATGTTTACACTCCAATGGGCACTGTTTCTTAAGTGAACACATGCTAGGAGTGGATGTAAATGAGCTCTTTTGATAATTTGATATTTTGATAATGCCATGGATGATCTGCTGAAAGCACCCTTGGCTCTTACCAAGAAGTACAAATGCCCAAGATAACCCTTCCAGTGGTATCAAATAGGAGCCTACCAGACTCCTGAGATATTTATGTAGACGTCTTGATGCAATGGGGGTATGTGTCTTTGTGAAAAATCTACACTGCATATACGGAACATAGTTCCATCACAACTGTTATCACTGTCATCTTGAAGAATATATATTAAACTTCGAGACCTTGATAAATGACCCTCTAGGGGAAAATTAATATCTTTAGACATATCAAATATATTAATCATTGGTGCCAGAGGCACAATAAATTTCTTTCTACCATGGCAAATGCTGTAAATCCTTGCAATGTCCACAGGCAACTTTTATGTCCCTCTGAATATCAGCTGAGGCCTGCCATTCATAGAGGTGGACATAGTTCCTGATTTCAGGTGTTATGACATGCCAGCAGTGCTCTTAGAGCTTTAAGCTGGTGCCTTTTTAAAAATAATAATGCCTTGGAACCTCCTGAATAACTTATTACTTATCTGGGGTGGAACCTGGGATTTACATTTCTTAAAAGCTCCCAATTTATACCTATGGCCCTGGTCCAAAGACCATACATAGAGTTAAGCACTTTGCAACCACCATTTTTATAGGGTACCCCCTCTTGCAAAGGGCTATATTGGTGTAGTCCTTCACCCAGAAGCTCACCTGAAGTGGTTATTGTCTGTGTCCTCATATTCACTTAGGTAAAACATTCTGCCTACTCTTTGGACAGGATTCAAATGAGAAACCACTGCTTCTATGTCTGAGTCATTTAAGATCTTTTCACCTTGATCCTTAAAAATGTCAAAGTTATTTTTGTCAGAAAAAGCTATTGGGTGAAAGGTTGTCATGAATGTCTCATTAAAGATCATTCCATAGCATAGTAGAAGAGAAAATACCCCAACTCTCAAGTAGAGACCCATGATATAAGCGTTGATACGCCTTTTAATGACATCCCCAAAAGGCCACAGCTTTCACTTGTGAACTTGAGCTTATGATCAGTGATCAGTGGTGCATAGGATGAATATGCCTTCAATAAAATCATGTCACTGCTCACTTCGGTATTGGGTGAAACAGGAGTGATGAGAGAGATTAATAGAGTCTGTGTGGGGCCGTCACTTACAGTAAGGCTTCCTATACTTCTCCAAAGAAGCAGAGAAATCACAGTAACCTGACAGAATATTTTAAGCAAGGAAATCTATTCAGACCTGAGGATAAAGACTGAATTCCTTTCCTGGCTGAATGTATCCGTTAGCTATGATTTTACTGTGATAGGAAACTTGACCTACAGTGGCTTAAACAGATGGTTACTAGTCTACCATATAAAGAAGTCATGAATTAGTAGGCTGCTGGCATTGGTTCAGTGAGTTAGTCAGAGAAGTGCCTACATGTCTGTCTGCCTTTCCTATTTCATAGTTGTAGAACTTGTGCACAAGCAACAGAGACTTTGGCTGTGTCCACGGCAAGTAGAGGGAAGGTTCTACTAAGTGTGTCTCAATTTATCCAGGAAACAGAAGCTAGGCAAGAAATCTCCAGCAAGCTTCCTTCTCTGTATGCTGGCCACCCAAGGAGAGTGGGAAAGAGCGTATTGATCTAAGAACTCGAAAACTTGACAACTTTTAAGGTTTCTTTAGGAAGATGGGATAAATGGATGTTGGGTAGACAACTGTGTGGCACACCAGCAGTAACTAAAACCCCCCTGCCTTCTGTGATTAAATATTCTTTCCTTAGCAGAATCTTACATTCATCACTAAGAAATAGAGTGTGTGTGTGTGTGTGTGTGTGTGTGTGTGTGTGTGTGTGTAGCAAAGGGAGGTTTGGTGCAGGAAAAAAGAAAGGTCAAATTTTCAGCATCCAAACTCTGTTCCCACTGAGGACATACATGTGCACATTGGCTTTAGAAGTCACAAATTACACATACAATCCAAAGGAAAGTAAACAAACATCATGTTGTTCACATAAAGCAGTTTAGAAATTGAACAACAGAATTTCCAGGGTCATAGTATAATGGTACTCATTATCCTGCAGTTTTATTAGAAAGTTGATGTGTTAAATAGCTAGTGTTGCCAGCTTAATAAATCCCTTGTGATTTTTAAATAAAACTTGTGTACTATTAATTCTAATTAGAATGCCTCTTAAAACAAAGATTTGGTTCTTGGTGAGAAATAATCTACCAAGTCTTTATTTGATAAAGAATGAAGCATCAGGAATGTGAAGATATTGGGGGTACTAATGTAAAGAGCATTGGGTGTATTAGTAGTGGGTGTGGAGGTGTGATCCTATTGCTTTCATACAGGGAGAATATTCTTCTGAATGGAAGGAGAGTTATCTTTGAATCGCATACAGTGCTGTAAACCAATGTACCTCAATTAAAAAAAAATTCTTTGGACATTGATTCTTAAATATCTTTCCAATAATGTTACTATATATTTGCTGTTGATTTTTAGATGACCTTCTGCATCAATTAGAGCTAATTAGACCTGTATTAGATTAGGATTTTGTGCACTGTTGAGCTGGGCAACTGCTTTGTTTTTCCTTCTTGTTATTCATTTAAACTTATTAAAGTCATTTAGTTGCCAGGAATTAACTTTTCCATCGACAATGAAGAAAAATATTCCGAGGGGGTAGAGGGTGATGCATTTCTCTTTCTTGATTAAAAACCTAGTATGTGGACAAAATCAGACCTTTCAGCTTGGCTTTGTAACATTTTTTGAAGGTGATTGCCTTGTTTAATCCTCTTTCTTTGTGCTTTCTGGCTTGGAATTAGCTCATACATTTTATCTGTAGCTACTCACTGGATGAAATGGAGTGATGATTTCTGTGTTGTGTAGATTTTAGAATTTGGAGGAAAAAAGTGAGATAAAAGACAACTTTTAATTTGTTCCACTCATCTAAAGGAAATAGAAGTGTTTCAGATTCCTATAGAAAGTCTGCCAGAAGATGACAATAATGAAAAGATAGGGGTGGCCTTCTTTTGATTTACCTTGAATTGGGAGACTTAGGCTTTACAAAGAATTCCCTTCCCTGCTTTAAAATGAAGGCATAAAGCATTTTGTGTCTAAGAGATGGTCTGATCTTGGGAGGAGCATGAAGGGGAGATAGGACAATCCAGAGTTTCAGAGAATTTTGTGAATGAGCAGAACTCGCAAAACCAAGAAGATATGACCATCTCCTGCTCGAACTTCACATTTGTTCCCCTGCCCTCAGTGACATATTTATAAGTGCTACTCCCTCTTTTGTGTTTGCACAGAATTTGAAACCTGCTTCCACCATATTATTGGGTGTTTTGATCCTGAGCTATTTCAGACCCAACAACCCAGCAAAGGCAGATACAAGACCTCAAACACAAGAAGGGGGGGTGCCCTCTCTCGTTCACCTCCATGATTTGTACCAGTTGGCAGAGTAATGAATGAAGAAACCCACTGCAATTTTAGATTTAAGTTTGAATCTCATTTTATGATGCACATATCATTTGAAAGTTGTCCTTGCTTTCACTGCCCTTATTCAGTGGTATTGCGTTGAGAGCATTCTTGGTATGACTTTGAAATGTACTTGAACTATTTTGACCTTTTCTTTTCAGAGCACAATGATTGGGTGATGGGGTACCCTATGCAGCAGTAAAAAAAAAAAAAAAAAAAAAGAGGGTGAGGAGAATGAGAAAAGTGCCAAGGTAAACGGGCATGGACACATTCAGGTTTAAATTAACTTTACATGTTGCTGCCTAAGAAACACAATAAAACGGGCAGCTCTGTTATTCTTGGGAGATGAAAATCTTCGCTGAGCTCTACCAAATGAGGCTGCAATATTGAAACAATTCTAGCCTCTCTGCTGGGCAGCCTGCCTGCATTTTACCCAGACCCAGAATTCTTTCTCCGTTGCTCTGGCATCTGTGCCCCTCTTGCTGTTCCCTGCTTGGTGAAAGACTCAGCTTCCGTGAGCTGTCTGAGAATCTTCCCTTTGTTGTACTGCAGCAGAGGATGTCTCAAACATTTCCCTTACTCTTCCGGTAAGCCAGAGAGAACAAGCCCAAATATTCAGGCTGTTCTGAAGCTAAGCATCCCATCTTTGAAGTGAGTAGCCTCCCTCCAAGACCTTCTGACTCTGAAGTGGGAGTCAGTTCTGCCTTACCCCTCAGAGATACCCTGAGATATTTTGCAGGGGTTTTAGCTTTGGAGCTCCTATGAATCAGCTGGAGAATTTTGTCAGGGACACTCAAGTTTGGGTACATGTCAGTTATTTCTTGTTACAAAGCCAACTACTGTAAAGTTTAGTGGCTTAAGTTTTGTTTATTATTTTTGCTCACAAGTCCACCTGGGAGTTCACTGATCTGAACCAGACTTGACTGATCTTGACAGAGCCTGGTGGGGCTTGCTTATGTGTCTTCAGTTAGCAGAAAGGTCAGCTAACTGTCCGATTTGGGATGACCTCACCTGTGTATCTTTCAGTTGGCAATCAGCTGCAGTGATGGGTGGCTGGCTGTCCTCCAAGAGCAGAAATAGAAGCATGCAATGCCTCTGGAGGCTTGGCTTTAAAGTGGGACATCCTTGTCGAATAAAGGAAGTCACATGGCTAGGCCAGTTTCACAGGGTGGACAATTAGACTCCACCTCTTTGGTGAAAGGAAGTGCAAAGCACAGAAATTACAAGTGTGTGGATGCAGAGAGGGAAAGGCTGGCAGGCTTTACAGTATCAGAGCAGGAGATGTCAGAGGCAGTGTGAAGTTGTGGGGGTGGGAATGTGTTCTTGGTTCTAGGTGTCAGAGAATGTATGTGCTGGGAAAGAGGTGGGGCAGGTGGCAAGGAGCATCCCACAGCCCCATTATCTTCACCATCTCACATTAGGGTTGCCATAACATTCCAAATGGCTATCCTCATGGCACAGGAATCATAGACCATTTTATTCCTCCTCTCCTCCATAAGGCCAGTGGTAGATATTACATGTATATAACTGCAGTGTGAGACCAGAATAGATGTGGTTTTCATTAATGCTCTTTTGCCATTTGCCATTTCCAGGAAAAGCAAAACACGGATAGTGGTATCCAGCCCAACTAAACTATTATGTTGTTGCGCTGACATAGTTCCTACCTTACAATTGAAATGCAATGAATGACTCAACACTTGAGATATAAGCCACTTCCCAACTCTGCAGGTCCATGGTGCATATATTTTTGAATATCCACCTCACCCTTCACTTCATCTTATTCTTATATTTATTTATTCACTTATTCTTATATTTATTTCTTATGAACCTCATAATAGCTGATCAGGCCCCATAGGATAGGCATCCTCCTAGCCTGGCCTTGCCTCTTAGATTTCATCTCCTGCCTTGCTTCCCTAGCTCTCACAGCTTCATACACACTTGCCACACGAGTGCTTCTCAGACACATATAAGGCTCATGTGAAGGCCTTTGCATGAACTGTGGTGACCGCCTAGAAACTGTTCCCTCACATGTTACCTAGGCTAATATCACCACCACCTTAAGGTCTTTGATCAGATAGCACCTGTTTGACCTACACTGACCCTCCGCATTCAACCATCTACTATCTCCTTCATAATATCCGAGTCCTCAGCTCTACAGTTTCTTAACACATATCACCTTCTAATATACTAGATCATTTACTGTCTTATCATATTAATTGCATGTCATATGAATCTCCTCCTATTAATTGGGGGTCCCTAAGACTACCCCAGGATTGAGGATTTATTGGGACAATTCAAAGGATTCATTATATAATTATGCCTATGGCTTTGATTGATCACAGCAAAAGGACAGAAGGCAAAAATCAGCAAAGGGAAAAGCATGTAGAGTGAAGTCTGGGGGAAACCAGGAATAAGCTTCCAAAGTCCTCTACCAGCAGAGTGAAAATGGACCTGCTTAATTCCTCCTGCAACGACTTGTATTAACACTGAAAAGTTATTAGAGACTCAGCATCCAGTGTTTTTATTGGGGGCTGGTCACATAGGTACCCTCTGCCCAGCATGTACCAAAACTCCTAACTCCAGAAGGAAAGCAGAAATTCAGAAGAAATTCTGTCATTTGCACAGTTTGATTACAGTGAATTGCTCTTATTAGTCCTAGAAATGGATGTCTTGAAATCCAAGTTTCCAAATACAATAAAGAGCCAACCTTGCAAGCAAACCATTCTAGGGGCTGTAGTTGATAGCCTGCTGTGGTAACTTTCTTCACATGATGCAAGAATGTAAACTCCTTGAGGGCATCTCTTTGTTTTTTTCCCATGATGCATTGCCTAGCACCATGCCTGACATGTAGTAAGTGCTCAGTTAATGTTGACTGAGTGAAGAAATGGGAACCCAAACCCTTGACTGGCTTTCTCTATGGCAGAAATACCACACAAAGGAAGAACCATCTTATTTTATCTTACAAGGCTTTACCCAAACCCTCAGGCCCATCTGCTTCTACCTAGACAACCCCCTGTCCAGCGGCATGAAACCAGCTAAGGCTCCAAACCCTAATCTGCTTTCCTGCATATTTCCCATGTCTGTCTGTCTCAACAAAGTGCCAACTTCTGATGAGTCAAGTGACTGGGAAGGACCATCTCTCTCAAGAGTCTGTTTATTCAAGAGCAACTCAAGGAGGCTTCAGGTCTCCATCCTTTTACCATATTTGCTTTTCAAGGTCTCCTGGCACCATGTGCAGGGCCAAGCGAATGCCATTGTGTTTTTTTAAGTAAACATTAATTCTTTGGACTAAACATTGCAGCAACCATTTGACTCTACCTGTCTGGTCGTAACATTTATAAATGCAAGCAATGTCTCGGTTTCTTGTTTTCATGTTTATTTCTAAAGGCAAAACCGCCAGGTCAGAAGATGTTCCCCACCTCCGCTCCTCCATATGCATTTCTTTCTTTATCTCTGTTCCCACAAACTGAACCATTTTTCACTATGACTAGGTAAGCCTAGTTTACCTAGTATCAGTGACTTTTCAGATGAAAGCCTCATTTTTTATCCCTCTGCCTTGATAGTAGGAAGATTAAGCTAATTTCAAGACTTGTGCCAGGATTTCATCCCATCTGGAAAGTCTGCCATTGTTATCCGAGGCTTGCTTGTCACATTCTGAAGTTTGACAAACACATGGAATGAATAATTTGTTGAAATACAACAAAGCACCCCCAGCCCATGTTCTCTGTCTGCTTAAGACTGGTCTCGACACAAAATCACCAAGTTGAATCTATCAGCAGGAAAAAAAAATGGAAGATTTTCAAAATTAATAGCAGAGTACCATCTTCAAATCTTTGAGTCTGAATCTCATATAATATTTGTCATCAAAATTACATTTTCATATTATTACAGTAATGGACTGAAATATTCCTACCCGTAGAATATATTAGGTTGATATCTGAATAACAATCCTAACTAATGCTGAGTCACTTTTGTACAGGGAGAATATTCTTCTGAATGAAAGGGGAATTATGAATCTATTCTTAGGGCAAATAAAAAATAATTGCACATCAAGATCCCTGGACTGATGGGATGAATTAATCTTTCTGACTGAGAAATGATAAATTCTGAGGGAGATAAACTGTCAAGGAGCATTCAACAGCAACTTTAACAAATGACTGGTCTTGACAGAAATGTTTTAAATACAGCTTCTAGCTGTTTAAAGTATTTAGTCATTTTGACAAGATTGGGCCAGCCTTTACTGAAACTTTAAAAAATCTGACACAGAAGAAAATGGAATCATATGCCAAGATATTGGAGTACTCAGCTGGTGCTCTTGAGGGCAGTGGCTTTAATACTTTCTACAACTGATAAGGAAAAGGAATTTCCTATGTCCTTCATCTTCTACATGAGAAACCTGAGGTCCAGAGGCCCAGACATAATGAAGGCCACACGGTAAACTAATAGCCAAGGACAAAACAGACGCCAGCTCCTTTGATCATCAGGCTGCAGTCCCATTTTGATCTAACTTCCTGGTCTAAAGCAGCAGTTCTCTCAGCCCAGGAGGATTAAAATCACTGGGAAGACTTATGAACACTCAGCTCTCCGCACCCTGCTCCAATTTTCTGTTTTGATAGGTCTGGGAAAGGGGCAAGGAGCCTGCTTTTCTGTCAAGTCCCCAGGTGATGCTGCTACTGCTGTTGGCCCAGACACCATAGTTTGAGAATCACTGGGCTAAGGGGCACAAAGAGATAGTTAGGAAACTAGGAATAAAAGTGGGACTTTCTGAGGATGGGGATGGAATCATTGATTTTAGCTAGTCCTGAGCATATTTATACTTGGAGAATAGAAGATCTGTTAGTAATTTCACTTTGCCTACTGCTCTTGTAATTACTGTTAAGTAAGGTTTCTACTATTAGCATAAATGCTTGGTAAAGTTCTTACCTAACTCAGAGTTATTACCTCTTGGGGGGAGGGGAGGGGCGGGGCTGGAGAATGGTAAAAGGAACCATAGCAAACCATTGCCAGGGAAAGGAAAATTGCTTAGGAGATATTTTAAGATATGGAATAATGGTTACTGGTAAATACTCTTCAGAAGTCAAGACCTCACCAGGAAATCATCAAATTGCCTTTATTCATCTTGAATATTCATATTAACAGGAAAAAAAGTCAGAAATGACAACTGAAAAGAGCAAGAAATGAGTTGTTGACAAATAGAATTGAACTTAAAACAGGAATTTAATTCTATACAAATTTTGTTTGGTCTGGGCCAACTAACAAATGTGTTAGAAATACACCAGAAATACACTGTAGGTTTTCTTTGGTGCTGCAGAATGGGAAGACCTCCTGATGCTGAGCTTCCGTATAAAAACTAAATCCTCAGATTCTGGATCTAGATCTTAAATTCTAAGCACATCTTTTCATTGCCATCAGCTTTATCCTTATTCCCTGTTTTATCTTTTTGTTGGTATGCATTAGCTACATTAAAATGGGTGCTTTGTAGGATTATTGAGACGAAATCAAAATTGATGAGAGCAACCTTCCCTCCCATCTCCTTCTAGAAATGTACCAGCTAAAAAGAAACCCATATTTGTCTGCTCAGAATTCCTCTTTACAACCTTTTCATCTCTGTAGAGTGGGTAAAAATTATTCCTCCCTGACTTAGAGGCTAAATCAAGGTTTGGGGAGAAAGGTGGAGAAAAGAAAGGAGGAAGGGGAGGAACCCTAAGGGATTCTGGAGCTGGAGAAAGCATTGGTGTGTAAAATAACCTGAAGCAACTGTGAGGGAAAAAGGAATTGGAGGATGAGGCATGGGTTTGAGAAAGTTTTATTGTGGGTTATGAATGGGTTTCTATTATGGTACTTTGAAAAACAAGTCAAGAAAGGAACAGTCTTTTGGTGCCCTATAGTTGCTGAAAGAGACACTGCTCCAAGATGGGACCACATGGGTCCTTGGATTTATTATTTGCCCAGAGTATCTAAGACTCAAACTCTGCTGTAATAAAATTTGTTTGCAAAAGGAAGTCGAGAATCCATGGCAAATTAGGTTTCCAAGGAAACCAGCCTGGATGAGATAAGAGGAATGCTCTGCTTATCAATTAACAAGTAGTTACAGTCACATGCAAACTCTTGCTATTGATGAGATGGGAAATTGCCCTGTTGCTCCAGCAGTGAATGATGCTAGAACATGGCAGCCCAGGGGAGAATTTGTGACCATAGGCTTTAGAAGAGGAAATTATTCTGTGCCTTTGAACAAAAACACTTTTGGCAAAAACTCCATTCAATAGGTATTTATTACCTATTGTTGCCTACTCACATTAAAACCTGGTGGTTCAAAATGACAGGAGCTGCTTATATTGCTCGAAAGTCTACAAACTGCAGGGTGTAGCAGGGATGGGTCATTCCTTCTGTTGGCATCCAGGGGGGCTCAATATGGGGCTGGAAGAACCATTTTGAAGATGGCTCAGTCACCTGGGTGGCAAGCTGGTACTGAGAGCTCAGTTGGGACTGGGGAACCTTGGTTCCTGTCCATGATAGCCTTTCCACAGACTCCTTGGGCTCCCTTCCAGCGTGGCAAATGGATTGAGGGAGGCTCCTAAGAGAACATGGCAAAAGTGTGCCACGTCCTAACCTAGCCTTTGATGTTGTCTAGTGTCACTTTTGTTGATCCGAGCCATCACAGTGGCCTTTGATGCTCAAGAAGGTGAGGAAAGAGCATGTGAATGGCTCTTGTGGACATTTTTGGATAATACAATTCCCCACCCAGGGTAACTAAGGCATGTCCTGGGTGTTAAATTCATGCTTACAAAATTCAGACTGGTGTCTCAGTGGTTCTCACCTTGCTCCTTTTCCTCCTTTAGAGAGATTGTTTCCTCCTGTAGACAGACTACAGGCTCTTTACTAAACGTCCAGTCCCAGAAGCAACCCTTATTTTCCCGTCTTTGTTTAAGAGGGCAATTTCAGCTATTTTTAAACATCTCAGGTCAATGAGCTGGGAAGGAGAGAGTCCCAAAGAATGAAGAGATACCGAAACTGCCTGTATTCTTCAGTGACATTTCCAGCAGGTTGACGTGCCCCTGACACACGAAGAGATTCACCAGGTTTATGACAACTTGTAGTAGCCAAAGCATTCATGGTGTATACCACTTGCCTTAGCCTGGTTTCCCCTAAAGTACATCCTGAAACAAGAATTTAGGACTAAGCAGTTGTTTTAAGAGGTGATTCCAGGAAATACATAAAGGAAATCAAAAATGAGGCAGGGAAGGAAAGGAAATCCAACAAAGTGTGTGCTAGTGAGAAGGTTACGCTTGTGAGAACAGGGGCACAAGAACACACCCCACAGTTGTCCCCTGGGAAGACAGGGAAGTGGATTCTTTATCCATCAATTTCTGCCCCTCATTGGTCACAGGCCTTTTACTCTGACACTTGCAGCCTGCCCCCTGCCCAGACCTAACATGCTCACGAAGCCAGAGACAGGCTTCAGGCAGAGACAGCCAATCTTTACATTATCTCCCAGGTGCTGCTGCTGTTCAGCCCAAGACAGAGAGGCAGAACATGGAATGCTGATGAGCTTTCTTTTCTCTTCTCATAGGGCACCCCTCGCTTCTGTTCATCTCTTCTACACCATGGCTATAGCAGTTTCTCTTTCGTCACTCACCCCCAAACCATGACAAAGATGTATCTTTGCCTACCTGTCATACCATGATTGGTATCATATTCTCTCCTTCCCATGAATAGAGGCCGAGTGTAGGTTAAGTGAGTTTAGTCAGGCTTTTTCCTCCATTAGCCTGTATAACCAGCACCTGGGATACTGTGTCCTCCCTATGATTGCATGCATGTATGAGGGTGCACACCTGAGCCTAGGAGAGAGGGTATAAAGGAGCACAGAGAGAAGAACAGCACACACTTGTGTATAAGCATGAGAGCCCACAAGAGAAAGAATATAAAGATTCCTGGGGGGGCTGGAGGGCAGACCTCCCCACCAGCACCCCTAGTCCTGCCCTGCCCTGCCTGTCTATGTAACTGCTAAACCAATAAAGAACCCACACAGATTGGTGAGCCTGATGCTTACAATTGGCAATAAGGATTGGTTGCATTACTCTTAGTCATCCCCATTTTAAACAAGGATAAGGCCTGTGGTCCCCTTTTGATGGGGAAATAGTAGGGGTCCCCTGAGTAGCCAGGGTCAAGGTAACAGTGATTCTAGAGGACACAGGAATTGAAAGAAAAGACTGAGCTAGGCCAGTGTTCTCAACCCAGAGCTCCCAGACCTCCCACGTAGCATCCTGCCTGATGAAATACAGGCTAGGTAGCAGTCAACTGAGGGACGTCAGAGCCTGAGGTCTTTGGGTCCAAGGTGCTGCAGAGTGTACTGTGTGTCTGTACTGTGGATTATACCTGATAGAACCAGAAAGACATTTAGAATGATGCCTGGCATGTTACTAAGTGTTCGTAATGTTATTTTTCTTGTCCATGTCCTGGACCTAGTGAATAATAAGCTTTGAAGATGGAGTCTGGAAATCTTTGTTTCCAACCAGCAGCCCCTTATGTGATTTATATACATTCTGTAGTTTGAGCACCGCTGCTCCAGGCAGAGACGGAGTGAGATCAGGTGGTGTCAAGACGAGATTGATTAGCACAGTAACACCTCATTTCCCCAGCAACTTTGGGAAATGAAGAGTTTCCTATAAGTGAGTTCTCCAGATGGCTGACACTCTTCCTCTTGTTTTAAATACCCAGTCTCAAAAGTTAAAACACGATGTATTATTCATTTTGAAGTCTAAATACTATTCCATGTTTATACAGAGAATTCTGGAAAGAATAGTGTGGTAGCCATGTTTCAGGGGTGATGCAATATCATCAGGCAGCCAGGCAGATAGTAAATATTTCGTGGTTGCCTTGCAAGGCCCCCCTTTGAGGTTGGTGCAGGGAAACATTGATGAATAACACCAAATCTCTGCCTACCAGACACAGACGCCTGGGGGAGGACAGGCCTGGAAATGACACAGTGAGACAAGTCATAGAACTGAAGGTGGTTCGGAGCTTTGTCACAGAGATATCCTAGAGGCTAATGAGGTGGGAAGGATATGCCCCTCAGGCTGGGCCTTCTGTTTGGACCTGCTGCTTGATAGCTCCTATGGCCTTTCTGTGCTGTCAGTGGACACACCTTGCTCCTGTCAATTTGTCTGCCATCAAATGATATTCTCCCAGCCTCAACCAGATTAAAATCACAGTTTTTAATCTGCCTTGAGCTGGAAACCAGATACACTGAGTTTACAGCCAAGTTGCCCTCGGCTGGCGCGGTGGCTCCTGCCTGTAAACTTCAGCCTATGAAGCGGCCGGGGCCAGGGATCGCGGTTCAAGTCCCACCTGGGGCTTGTAGCGAGACCTAGTTCCAAAAAACTAGCTGGGCATGGTGGCGTGCGCCTGTAATCCCAGCTACCTGGGAAGCTGAGGCTGGGGATTACTTGAGTCTGTGGTACTCCGGGCAACGAGAGTCTGCGGTTCCACGGGCAAAAATAGCAAGACCTAGTCTAAAAAACAAACAAAAAAAAACATACAGCCAAGTTGCCCTCTCAGAAAGGCCTTCTCTTCAACCCAGCAATCCCACTACTAGGAATATACCCAGAGAACATGAAGACATTAATTCAAAAGGACACATGTACACGCATGTTCGTTGCAGCCCTGTTTACAGTTGCAAAGAATTGGAAACAAACCAAATGCCCCCAAACAGATGATTGGCTAAAAAAAATGTGGTACATATACACGATGGAATACTACGCATCCATCA
>PVHY01010031.1:0-53620 GCA_004024945.1 Uropsilus gracilis
TAATTTGAATGAATAAGTGCACTCCTATGTTCACTGAAACATTATTTACATTATTCATTCTTGGAAGTAACCTAAATATGCAAAGATGCGTAGGTGGTTCAAGAAGATATGGTATATATGCACAAAGAAATACTATTCAACTATAAACAAAGATAAATTATCTTCACTTGTGACAACATGGGTGGAACGGGAGGTAACTATGCTAAGAAAAATGAGTCAAGAGAACAAAAAACAAATACTAAGTGCTATATGTTCATACAATGTATAGGAAAAGCAAAATAAAGGAGATACAGCCAAATCATTAACAAATTCCTGATAGCTGAATGTAGAATTGTAGCTACCAGAGCATGTGAGGAGAGACAAAGCAGAGAGAGGGAGCACAGTGAACTATGGTGAAGGACTATAGGTGTTTGTCAGTGTGGTGTGAGTTAGTAACAACATCCGAAAGGAGACATTCTATACATGTAAATCATAAACAACATTATAAACCAATGTTATCTCAACAAAATAATGATATCTGAATTTTAGATAATAGAGATTCAGAAATTTAATTGAGAAACAAGCTTAGATTTCTTGACTATCAGATTTCTTTTAACACCATGGTTCATTTTGATTGTTACCTTTATTTTGAAGTCTTCTGAAAGTCTGATCAGGAGTGACAATATACTACAGTAAAGAACTACATTCACGTTGGTGGTAAGTAGTGGTGTGATAACAAATATTCTGAAGAGGAGATTCTCTCCTATACTTCTAAATAATATACAACATTGTAAACCAATGTGACTGCAATAAAAAATAGTGAACAAAGAGAAAAAAGTAGGTCTGTGAAAAAACAAAGGTCATTAATGTTTTCCTAACAAGTCTCACTAAGACAATTCCTCTTTATTTCAAGAAAATCACTTAGATCCCTCAGTATTAAAGAAAAAGAAGGAAGCTAATGCAAGACAATTCTAATATGATTCCTCATTACAGATATAGCTACCTTTGGGTACAACCTTCAAGATGTAGTCAAAGGTTAAATGAACAGTGTTTTGGGAAGGAATGAGAAGAAATGAGAACTCACTAAGGAAAACTGCATGGGCTCTTGAAAATTCAAAAAGGCTCTTGAAGCAAAGGAAAAAAAAAACCAAAAAACTGCCAAGTCTTTTTAATTGATGAATAATTTATGGATGATCAGCAGGAACATCTATCCAGGCAGCTGATTAAATGCAAAGTATTTTGATAAGCAGAATGTTACCACTGCAGGCCTCCAAGGGAAAGGAAAATGTCCTCAGCAATCGATAACAGTCCATATATTGATGGGTGATGCCCAGGCTGTGGCCCGCATCTATTTCCCCTCCCCCTTAAATCATTGGTAGGAAAAACTACCTCCTCTGTGAATTTCTTTCTCCTGTGAGAATGAGAGGTTAACTGTGGATAAGAAAGGCAATTAAAATAGATCTATCACAAGCATGCTAGCCCAGTATGCCATCCTGTTTTCCTTGTCTAGTGTGAACTGCTACTGAAGGACCGTAATTGAAATTTGTCAGTGTTGACAGCCAATGACTAATATGGAGATTTTCATTACATATCCCTCCTGGAATGGAAAAGAGATGAGTGCATATTAAACTCCAGATGGAGGCAGCCACAGGAAAGAGAAATGCAGACACTATTCAAGCCAGCAGTGACTATTTGGGAGGAATCTAAAACCCTCTGAAATTAATTTGTATGGAAACAGAAATGAAGTTAGCTTCCTTCATCCTCTGTCTGTGAAACCTTGTCATTTCAATATTTACTATTATCCTCTGAGCCCATATGTTAATATAGCTGGAAGCCCCACCCACTAACTTCTGGCAGAGTCAGCTTGAAAATTATTTCCACTATGTCCTCAAGTATAAAAGTACTGTGGCTTCAAATATAGGAACCCAGGTGTCATTTCTATTATTTGCATTAGTTCCTAGTGGTTTTACTGTTTACCAAAATCACTACCAATTTATTTTCTGAGTATAATTTTGCCAGAAAATAAAAAATATTCTACAGCATACACAGAGAGCAAAGGGATCTAAAGTTATACTGCTTCATCCCAGCTATTTTTGCATTAAAAAGAAAAAAAAAACTATGCCAAAATCAGCAGGTGAAAGTGACAACCTGCTTACTATATCACACTTACCAGTGGGTGAGGAATTCTGGCAGGGCTCAGCTGGGTAATTCTTCAGTTCCACATGGCACTGATGGAGTTATTTCAAACAGTATCAAGTTGCACGTGTTTTAGTCAGGATACTTTAAGATGGCTAACCCCACATTTCTAGCTGTATTATCTATATTTTCTTATTTTCTGTGTTCACTGACATCTCAGGCTTTTCTTATTTGGAAGAGAATGCCTCATCCAGGTTACCCAGGAAATAGTAAATAACGTCCCTGCAAAAGTGCCTTTCATCAGCATACCAAACAACCCAAAATAAGTCTCTCCCACCCCTTCCTTTACTGAATTCTCATAGAGCATCTACACTCTGGCCAATAGCCTCCTGTATTAATGAACACACAACCAAACAGTGAGGGTCAGTCCCTGAATCTCAAAACTCACTCAAGTTATTCAAGTTAATCAGTCTCCCTGCCTCCCCAATTCAGTCCTGCAAAAACCAAGATGGCCACCTCTCAAAGTTTTCCCCTCACTCTTCTACCTCTTTACTAAACCCAGTGCTTCTCCATACAGCTGTTGCTGCATGGCTAGCATGCTCCACAGGCTGGGGAACGTTGAGAACAAAGTATCATTTCAAGAACAGTTTCACCTGATTTTTGGCCTCACTATCCTGAATAAAACATCTAAAATACCAGATTAGGCTGGAAATGTCATGTAGAGCACCTACATGAGCACTCAGACTCTTACCTGCAGTTCTTGTTCCAAAAGACTTGTGTAGAAACTGCAAAATTCCTTGTGACCTAGTTTTGGAAGTCTCTGAATTGGTTAGTATACTCACTAGATAAGCCCAGATTCAATGGAGATGAATTAATCTCTACCTCTCAATGGGCAGATTAGTGAAGAGTTTGCAATGAGCTTTAATCTATCCCTTTATTCAACTCAAGCCAATCCAGATGGCTAGCTGAAGACTCCATCAGTGCTGGTGGAGTCAAAAGGAAGTCAGTTCCTAATTTTGTGATCTTCAGAAGATTAGACCATCTGTTTCAATAGTGTTATCTAGGATTTAGGCATGGTTTCTGCCCCACTTGTATAAATTTAGTATATCTAATGGAGCAGAAAAAAAAAAGAAAGAAAAAGGGGGTAGTGATAGTGGTTACACGGCTGGATAGACGAAGCCCCCACCTCCTTCTTGGGTATGAATGTAGTTGGATCTACACCATGTTTGCTCCCCCTTCTTGGGGATACACACGGTTGGAACTCGCCATACTTACTGGTGGGTGGAGACTCAGAGGGAGGAATCACACTAGAGAAGATGGGAAGCACGTATAGCATTGGTGGTCTGGGGCAGAAAGGAGGAGGAAGGGAGGGGCACAAGAGGGACAAAGGAAGCAGCCTTCAGATCAGCCAAGCGATCTGCCTCAGGCAAAGCTTGAGAAGATGGACCTCCTGTTGGATCGTGTTTTACCCAGCCTGGTTTGAAATCTTCACTTTTAGTGTATGGTTTGAGTTTTCAGTGCCTGAATCTTGGACAGAGGTCAAAAGAGACATGGAAGTAGCATGTTTTGGGGACCACAAATCTGGAGGACCGAGGACTGCAAGTGTGCATTTGAGCTAAGAGACAGGTTGGACATGTGGTGATGTAACCGGGTTTCCCTTGGTCTTGGGGAATGTTTGCTTGTTTATCATGAGTAAATATCAGTTTGATCACTTTAAAAATTTGGTCTGACTTTGGAACCGCAAAGAGGGCTGCTGGTAGGAACGAGTCCTGAGGGCAAGTAAGTTGCAAATTTAAAAGGTAAAGGGTTTTTTTTTTTTTCCGTCTGGTTTGGAAGCTTGAGATTAGGAAGCTTTTTACCCTGTTTATTTCAAGAGCTTGAGATTAGGAAGCTTTTTACCCTGTTCCGATTTCAACAGAAGAGCTCCAGTTAGGAAGATAGCTACAGTCACGTGTCATGATAAAAGTCACACAAATAAAAGCATCTTCTGATTTCACGGCAGGAAGCATGTCTTGTGTTTATTATAAAGAATCAGGAGAGAGAAACAGAGGTGTGCAAATGCCTCTGGCAGGGTTTCCGTGGTGGGATTATATCCCATTTGTTTTCTAAACCACATACTTTCTAAACATGTATTTGCATTTGGATATAATGAGTGTAATTTGCTCTTACTGACCAAAATTACTTTAAATGTGAAAATGATGAAGCTTAAAAGTGAGTAACTAGCTGATCAATCATCAGAATGCAAATAGCCTCAATTTACCTAAGAGTGTTTCTCTAGGTTCCAGCTGGCTAAGAGCTAAATCCATGCCAAGTGTACATTTAGTGTTCCTGGGTTTACCCAATCTTGGAAAGAAATGTTGTTACCACCAAAACCAAGAGGAGAGAAAAATACAAAAAAGGGTATGTTTTATTCTCGTTAGCTTCAACTGTAACAAAGGACATCTAGATGTGTTGAAATATTTTTAAAACACTAGGTCTGTTTATTTTCTATCAACATGGTAAAATGTGAATACACCTTGAATCTAATTACATAAGGAATATTGCACAGGCAACAGTGTTACATTTTGCTTAAAAAGAGCAATCATACTGCTGGACTACATTCAAGAAGTCATCACTTTCCTATCAGCAGACAATTGTGCTATTTTACATAATCAGTATGCAGGGGATGGTATTTTGCTAATAGGCAAAATCCTACAATGACAATTTAAATAGTTTGAAACATGCACGAGATAATTTGGAGTCACAGCTCTGCCAACTGCTAAACAAGTGGCAGCAAGAATGTGGGCTCTCGGAGTATCAAAAGTGATATGGGGGGACAGCCTGTCCTGCTCCACCAAGGAAAATGATCACATTGTCAGGAGCCCCAGCCAGCTAATATCATTATTTCAGATTCTTACTAGGAGAGAGTAAGTACAGACCTCCTTTGCTTACCATGGTGAGGTTGGGAAGGATATACAATAAGCATATGGTTTTCTTTTCTTGACGAGGTCTTGCAATTTTTGCCTGTGGAACTGCAGGCTCATGTTGCCCGGGTCACACAGACTCAAGCATTCCCCAGCCTCAGCTTCCCAGGTAGCTGGGATTACAGGCATCCAACGCCACACCCAGCTATTTTTTTGGAACTAGATCTCACTATGTGCCTCTGGTGGGACTTGAACCATGATCCCTGGCCCCAGTCATGGCTTCCTAGGCTGCTACTTATAGGCATGTGCCACCATGCCCTGCCAGCATATGATTTTCAATGGTTAAGAGTATAAATTAGGGCTAGTATAAAGTAGGGCTAAAATAAAAAAGATCTTGGTTTGAGTCCTAGATCTGCTATTATATAGCTCTGTGAGCATGGGTCTCTCTTAAGTTGATTTTTTAGTGGTTTAAAAAATAAAAGCATGACTTACCTCCCAGAGTTATAAGGATTTATTGAAATAGTAGATGTAAAATAGCTCAGTTTGACAAATAGTAAATGCTCAATAAAAGTTAACATCTGCTGTTTAAAACATGGAATTAATATCATCTGGAAATGATGAGCCCCTCGTGAATGCATTTTGGGGAGTCAATACATTTCCAGAAAATGTAACAAAATTCTGAACTTTTCTAGAAAGAGGTTTCAGGAATTTCATCAAAGTCTCAAATGAGCTCATAACAAAAAGGAGTTAAAATCACTACTTTATGCATTTTCCAATAAAGCATGGCATATTTATGAACCTTCAAGAAATATTATTAAGGTTTTGCTACTCATCAGGTACCACAAAGAGTTCAGTACCACAGAGTGGAAGTGCCTTGCCTTAGAGATGTGAGTGTGGAAGTGACTAACACAAAAATAGATGTGAAATGTGATAAAAATTAAAATGAGTGACAGGGTACACCAAGGAGGGGGCCAGCCTACCTAAATCATAATTTACATGGTTGCATTCAAGCCAAACATTTGAGCAGACTCAGCTCCCCAGGATGGAATGGAAAATGGTTCACCTGGTGAACTAGCTGGTGGCTATAACTATGGTCACATGATTGAGTGTGGCATGAGCATCTCCTGCTTCACTGCACAAAGGTCCTGTTCAGTGCCCACCCCCTCATCAAAGTGATCTAATGTCCCTATTGACTGAAGTAGCCCTTTTCTTCTCTTTGAGAGTGACTTATGCCAAAATTTCAACATACTAAGAACATACACACACATTTTCCGACAACAGTCTCATATCACACACTAGCAATTGTGTGTATTTGGAAGCCATTCTTTAAACAATAAAGTGCTTCCATGGAACATTTTTTTTCTATTTTTCTTTTCATGAATATCTAAAAATATATTTCTACATAAAGCATAGTTATATAAATGTGTTAATAAATGATACCACATTTGCTTTTTCTTGGTTTTCCATTTTTCACTTCTGCCTCTATGTTCACTACATTACTGCCCCAAATACTTCCTTATTAACAATTCAGTTGATATAATATATTTATATTTAACTATTATTCATGCTCATAGAGTCATGTGTAGAGAGAGAGCATATAGACAGACGTTGATGTTTACAGAAACAAAGTTATTTAACACTTTCCTGCATCTTGCCTGTCTTAGACAACAATATCCATGGGCACATTCTTTCAAGACATTAACTACAGTTATATTTAAAATTGCATTAAAGACAGCACATTATCCCATAGTCTAACTATATTAAAATGATGTCAATCATTTTTTTTTAATTGTAGTAGTTCACTTCCCCAGAGTTTTATATCATGAACAACTCTGCAATAAATACCCATGTGCATATAATTTTACATACTGGTAATATATACAAAGAGATCTACTTGCTGAAAAGCTAAATATTTTGGTGATCTTACTAGTTGCCAGAAATTTGTTTTCCAAAATGAATAAGCATGTATATTTGTTTCCACTCATCCTCACAAATACATATATTAACCAGTACATATGCTAACTGCTTTTGCTCTCTTCCTACCCCCATCCTTCCCCAAAGGACTTTTCGGGAATCACATGAATCATATTCTGATTTGCACCACCGGATGCCTTGAATTCTTCTGGATTATTTAACAACTATTAACTAAGTCTCTACTATGTGCCAGTTATTTGCCGGGTTCGTGGGGATACAGAAGTTAACAAAATAGCTGAAAGCAACTAAGAATGGTTGTTACCAAAATTAAATCTGAGTTGCTGGGAAGTACCAGATAGGAAAGGTCACTGAGTGAGGAGACTTTCCTGAGAGAAGAAATATTTAGCTTTCTTTTTCTAGATTCATTGTATTACTATTACATTGAATTACTATTCATTGATACATTGTATTGTATCATGTATAACTGATAATCACAAATTATATAACTTAAAACAATAAAAATGTATTATCTCACTGTGCTGCAGACCAGCAATCCAACATCAGCTTCACGGGAATGGTATCAGGATGTCAGCAGAGCTATACTCCCTCCAGAAGCTTAAGAGGGAAAGCTAATCCTTGCTTCTTCCAGCTTCTGATGTCTGTTGACATTCCTTGACTTGTGGCTACATCATTCCAGTTTCTGCCTCTGTGTTCACATTGCCTTCTCCACCTCTGTTCCTTTCAAATCTCTCTGCCTCATTCTCATAAAAATACATCGCACTATACGTACTATATACTTATGTACTTATATGTACTATATACTTTTATATGCACTATATACGTATGTACTTATGTATGTACTATGCACGTATGGACTACATAAGGTAATAATCACAGGTCCCAAAACTTCGGTAGTAGTTATTTTGGGGATAA
Organism: Uropsilus gracilis; assembly: GCA_004024945.1. Taxonomy (NCBI): domain Eukaryota; kingdom Metazoa; phylum Chordata; class Mammalia; order Eulipotyphla; family Talpidae; genus Uropsilus; species Uropsilus gracilis. Next base: position 7,866 of record PVHY01010031.1, read on the forward strand.
AGAGAAGGAGATAATTCAGCCTATCACACACTTTTACTTCTTTATTTTTATTTTTTGCATTGAATTCATAATCACGTATTTCTATTTCAGATGAGAAAAAAGTAGGATACCCCTTAAGCAAGATTTTGTAAAGTCTATATAGGCAGTAACAAAGAGTATGAAATCTTAGGTGGGGTGGAGATCTGATGCATTCACCCAATTACCTTAAGTTTGGTTCTATTATTTTGAACTACAAACAACTTCCCAGGAGAGTGTACTGCTATATTTAAGGTAAAAGAGATATATTTGCATATAATTACTAATTGCCATCATTTAAAGTTTTTACACAAATCTATGGTGGATACTAAGCACTAAATGACTGGGGGTTCCTAGATGAGCTAAGTCAATTTTTCTTGCAGTAGTTTGAATTCTAATTATTAATGTGTATTATTTTACACATTACAAAAATAATTTCCATTGTCTGTTCACCTTTTTGGTTCCAGCCTTTTCAGACATTTATTTTCTACAGCTGATCTATTATGTTCACTGTTTTGTCCTAAGAATTGTATAATCAATTTTTCACACTGCCTTGCACCCAAATTATGTTGAATGAGGGTACTGTCTAATTATTTGCTTGTTTATATAGTTGCTTATTTATCCAATGTTATAAAATTTTTATGAACTAAATCAATTATCCAGAGCCATTAAGAGACCAGACTTTGCTTTTCTACCTTCTATATTAGAGAGAAAAATAAATTCTCCTCATACTTAGTTTTGTTCATCAGGTTCTTGGTAGAAAGTTTGAAATAATTTACTAAACAGTGTGTGTTTGTGTGGATGGGTGTGCATGCCTTTGAATTGGTACAGATTTGTTCAATCTATTATAATGCCCAGTTTTCCTTTGACATTTATATTTGACAAGAAACAATCTATCATTTAGCCTTGACAGGCATTGCTAGTCAATCACAGATGCATTCTTTTCAGCTGGGATTTGTTTCACAGTCTTTCTGGGTGGGACATTCCAGCAATCACCTGTATGTCAGAGCTGGCAGCTGAGAGAAAATCTTTATCATCCCTGCATTGACTCACTTTCCTTGACATTATCCTGAATTTGAAATGTGGTCATACATTTATTCAGGTAAACGTTGTGGCAATATATTCCTACCTCACAGAAATTTCACAAGGAATCTGTGCATCTTTTTAAGCTAACTTTATTAGAAATAAAACTTCATGTGCTATTTCATTCAACAGAATGCTAACTTATACAGATTAGAACAGCCAGAAATCACAGGAAGGAGAAAGTCATGTTCTTTTTTCCCTTTTTATGTTTTTTCCCTCTTCTGCCATTTCCTCTTTCCTCTTGAAAGAGGAAAGAAATAATAATAATCAGTAGTCATTGCTTTAATATAATATGTAGCATTTCAAATTCTCTGGAACACAGTCAGATTTTCTAAGTTGAACAAAAAGTGAAAATGTGTTTTTGACATGCTATATAGTCATAAATTAATGATATTATTTATCTCATCACCTCAAGAAATCCAATAGATCTTCAGTGAAAGACAAAACTGTCCTATGGGAAGGCAGGTGACTGACACCTTTGAGGAGTATAGGAAATTAAAAACTTCACAGATGAAATTGGCAACCTGTTTTAGAACTTAAATGTTAATTCCCTTGCAAGTGAGACAAAAGAGAGCAACTGAAGACTGAAAATGACAAAGACTGAAATATATGTAAAACACAAAGCAAAATTGAGTTTGGAAACATGCCTTCCTAAACAGTAAAATCTTACCTTAGACTAGTCCTCCATCAAACTGTGACTTACGCCTTATAGTAAATAGATCTGTACTCAATTTTGTTCCTTTGCCTCTCCCTAGCCTCCTCTTTTGTAAGAGGGAAAATATGACAGTCACAGTCCCTGGTGCCTAGTACAAGCTCATTAAATATTAACTTCCTTCCTCCTTAAAGATAATTTGAGCTGGGGAAGGTCAAGGAGATGTCTTAGAATTGAAGTACTTGAATTCTTGTGTGAACAGAGAGATGTAGTCACTAACAGAGGTGGCTGGGAGACTTGATTTTTAAACTGATTACTATGCACTCTGAGCAGTACAAATGCAAAGTGCTGGCTTGATTGTCTATGGTTCCAGTGACCTTCACCGTAAAGGTGAATTTAGAAACCTTCTATGTCTAGCCAGTCACTCAATTGTTTGGGCTGATATATTTATAAGGAACATTAAAGCTTGAATAAGTGACTTTCCCACTCTGGATATTACTTGTGGGGAACACTGGTCTGAAATCTTACACACCATTTAGTCCTATTAAGACCTGTTCTGAAGGAGAGCACAGAAACTATTGAGCAAGTAGAGGAGTGTGAAAATACCCCTCATCGCACCCTTCAAGTAGAGTAACTTGACTTTTATATATCGTGCATGATGACCTTCTGTGTAAGATAGTTTTAAATGGTATTATATATGAAGAAATACTTTTTCAGAGCTTCAATATTATTATTATTATTATTATTATTATTATTATTATTATTATTATTTATGCTATAACATTGGTTTACATCACTATTGGGGTATTAGAAATGTAGGCTACTCCCCCAGGTCTTATTTAAGTCACTGCCTTAAGTGAGTATCCTCTACTGCCTGGACTATCTTTTCAGTGCCTTCTAGGTCATTCTCTAACCACACTAACATTCCTTCCTTATTTGAAATATTCCCAGTTCTTCCCTACCACAGGGACGTTGCAAATTGTCACCTTTAAATTGGCTAGTCAGTACTAATACTCTAGCTTTTCAGTCTCTGCTTATTTATCACATCCTAAAAGATGCCTACTTTGTATCACCACCCCCATTTAAATAAATCTTTCCAGGGAGATAAAACCCAGAACACCTGGTTAAATTTGAATTTTAGATAAACACCAAATAATTTTTAATGCTTCATACTCACACTAGAAGAATATTTAGTAGTTATCTGAAATTCATGTTTATCTGGCATCTCATATTTTGTTTGCTAAATTTAGCAAACCTATTTCTCCTTATTATTCTCTTCCTTAGCAACCTAATTTTCCTTCACAGCAATTGCAATGCAATTGTGATTATTTGTTCAGATCTCTCTTCTTCTGTACTCTTCTTCTGTACAGACAGGAAGGATCTAGTCTGCTTACTTCCATATATCTAACAATAAGTACAATAGTGCAAGAGGTGGTAAAAAGCAATCAGAAACAATAGAATAAATGCATGTCTGTAAATGAAGGTAGACATGGGTATACATCCCAATAGTCATAAAATTTTCACTAGTATTATTTATCTCTAAAATTAACATTTGGACTGTACAATCCTGACACAATATCTTGAAGTGAAAAAATTTAGATTACAAGCTTTACAGCATATTAACTGCCCATTAGGATTTTCAGTGCAATAGTTTCTAAAGTTCTGAAATGGTTAAATATGGCTATTTGTCCAACGATCATAGACTAGACACTTTAATAATATTGTCTCTAGTCCATGATTAGTCTTTCAACCTAAGAATGTGATTCATTTCTTAGAAGAGAAAATTAAAGTACAAGTGTCTCCATTCTGGATCACACACAGACAAGTTACTCTAGTTGCTTCAAAAAACCCGTTTGACCTTGCAAAATTCAAACATTTCTCACAGTCCATTCTAGATGTGAATTAGAGTCTCTCAATCACAAATACTTATGCAAGATCTGAGCAGTGGAAGGCAGAGGCTAAATTCCTATAGCTCATGGTTTTTATTGCTGGCAAGCAAGCCCATGAACATATAGGATTTTACTACAAAAGCAGACCAGTGACGTTGCCAAATCACTTAGACTTTGGAAAGTAGTTGCAATACCAGTGTTCAAAGAGTCTAAAATTTCCAGTACTGCTTCAAGGGCAGTTTCAAAAGATAGTACTTCCCTACAGGAGCAGTGCTGTGTAACTCAGAGCACTTTAAGGGTACAACCTAGAACCTCTTCCTCCATCCCCATTAAAACATGTGTACTACATATTACAAGATTATAATCCCTGGTCCCCTCCATTATAACCCCTTCCGTTTGAAACACCCACAGTGTTTTCTGTTCTCTACACTGTATCCTAGTGGCCACTGCAAGCAATTAGCAGACCTAAACCTAAATTCAAACCCTTGGTGGCTTGAAGTTTTGCTTTTTTCCCCACCATATCATGCTGTATCTAATTTTTCAAAAGCGTGTAAGTTTAAATTTTCTTTTTCCCCTTAAGAGTTGATGGAAAAAAATTTTATATAAGGACTATCATAAAAATCTGACTCATATTTTGATAGTTCACTGCTAAGTGCCCTTAAATCTCCTTTTCTTTTTGCCTCCATCTCATGAAGCTGATAGTAAAGGACCAGCACATCTTCCTTTGACTCTGGGGGTGGGGGGGGGGACTCTAGTCATAAGCAGCAGGCTTCACCTTGGTGCTATCACTCTAATTCTCATAAAAATCAGGCAAGGTCCATTCCTAGTTTTCTCACCATTTTTAGACCAGCATGGGAACCTACCCGGAACATTTCAGAAAGTCCCATTAGGCAAATAGTAAATCTTTTCAAATCAGTTTGGTGTACATGTAGCATCATTACCTTGATATTCACTCCAAATTATGGATGGAGCATCACCCTTCCTTAAAATGGTGACCTTAACAATTACTACAGGTATTGTCTTAGTTCAAAATATCCTATTTGTGAATGGTTTGAAACACTAGAATTTATTCATCACAGTTCTAGAGGTTGTGAAGTTCAAGATCAAGGTGAGGCAGATTCGGTTAACTTCATGGTTTGCAGATGGATACTTATTTAGTGTATCCTCAAATGAAGGGGGAAATAAAAGGGGAGAGAGAGTGAGAGAGAGAGATCTCTGTCGCATTTCTCATTAGATCTCTAATCCCACTCAGGAAAGTATTATCATGCTAGTGACTTTATTACCTACCAAAGGTACCTCTAAATTTGGGGGAGACACAAATATTTACTCATAAGTGGTATTATAATGTTTTAAGAAATAATTTAATTAGCAAATGAAAAGCAAAAACAAAAAGAAAGCAAGAATATCTGACTTATCTGGAGCCAGAGCTGACTCACCAATTAAACTTCTTGAGAAGCTTTATTTGAAGACCACTTGCCTCGAAACAGATATGAAATATCTGTGCATTAAAAACTTTAATGTGAAATCCAATTGTGATTTATTCCAATAGCTTCAATAGAAATGCAATTATTTTCTACATTCTAGCATTTTCAGCAACAGTCATTGTATTAAAGAGCAACTTTAATACTCAACCAATGGAGGGTTGTTAAATATTTTAACTAGCAAGTGAGTGACTAAGAATTAATACTTCAGGGTTAAAATTTATTGATTATTGGATTTCTGCTATCTAGTCATTGTAAATCAATGGTTAGTGTAATTCCCATAGAATATCTTTTAGTTAAGAAGTTGATAAATCTAATAGTCTAAGCAGAGCCATAAATACCACTTAGTGATAGCACATTTCAAATGGACTTTGAAAGAAGACAGCATCTCTCCACTGTAGAGCTATTTATATTTTAAAAGAAAAATTAAATCACAAAATTTTAGACTTAGGTAGAACATTTGAAACCTTGGTTTTCAAGCCTGAAATTACAAAAGGGGAAATGATTCATAGACTTTTGCAGTTCAACATTCCATGAGTGAAAGCGTTGGTGGTGCAAGGCCACCTGATTTTCCAACAATGAGCCTAAGCACTTAACTTCTGAATTACTTCCCCAGGAATCCTAACAGGAAGAAAACAGTTCTAATGCTAGAAAACATATTTTTAGAATATTTTATTAGAACAGCTATTAAACAATTCCATTTCTCTAGTAAAAAGAACTTGCTCATATATATATTCATCACCCTGTAAACAGGATTGCTGCTAGCCTCTATGGTGCCGTTGTGTAAGCAGGAAAAGACAGCCCCTTTGAGTAGACAATGGGTAGACACAGTAGCATGAAAATAAGGTAACAGCCCCCAGGAGTAAACACCATTCCCACAGCAGTGTCACAGTGCAAAGAAAGAAGGGTCCCTCTACCCAGTGGCCCAGATGATGAAATACCATCATAGGTCTAGTCAAGCATAGAGCAGAGAAAATGTGGTTAAAGGTTAGACAGTTGTACCCATTTTTAAATATGTCAGGCAATTGTGAAATGTGGAATCAGCAGAAGTGTTGTGATTAGAGCTTGTAGCATGGAGAGCTGCGTCAATGTAAAAAGAATAGGTTCTTCCTTCAGGAAACCATATTAAGGGATTAAGAGTTGAATCAAAATTGAAAGGATAAAGGAGAGCAGAATAAGGAATGAAGTTTTAAAGAGCACATTCTAGTAAGAGAAAACTAGTGCAAGGCTCTAATCAGTGAAGATCATGACTCCTTTGAAAAACTAACAGGACATCAGCAGCCTAGACAATAAGGAGTAAGTGGTGAGTGAAGAGTGAGATTGATAACAAGGGCAAGACAGGAAGAGATCAGATCAATTAACACCTTGAGCATTTTTAGTTTAAGAGCAATGGGAAGTCATGAAGATTTTAAATATGAAAACAACATGGTACAACAGAAGTTCTAAATTTTAGAATCTTTTAGAATATGAAAGATCAGATCTATTAGATTTTAGACTCTACTCCTTAGTGTGAGGAGATGGGTAAAAGAACAGTCAAATAAACACAAAGAATCAGAGAGGTGCTGGTTGTGTCCAGAGATGAGCTGATAATTGCTTGGACAAGCACCAAAGTCCAGAAGGAGAGAAGTGGACAATAGTGAGTGATATAAAATCAACATGAATTAGAGTTTGAGTGGATGTCAGGGGAATATAAAATCAATCAATTCTAAGCTAAGATGGTTTCTAGTCTTCTTGAGAGAGAGATGCTATTAGTGGCACAGGGACCAATGACATGAAAGCTATTTTTGCAGGAAAAGTTAATGAACTCCATTTTGGACATATTCAGTTCGAAATAGCTGTGGAACTACCTAAAAAACATGTCAAATGATGAGATCTTTGACTCTATGTTCCAAAAAGAGTTTTAGAAAGAAGAGAATAGTCTGAGATTTGTCCAGTCCACATGTAGCTAATAACTGAAATGTAAAGACAGGTGTGACTTCTTTTTTAAGTATAGCATAAGAAGGGAGATAGGCCACTTTAGCCTTCAACATTGCCAAAAATTTTAGGTGAGACTATCTTGATCTATGAGACAAGAAATACTCCTATTAAAAAAGAGATCAAACTTTTGGGTACTAGAAGTGAAGATGGGAAGGAGAATTGGCAGAAGATTGTCAAATTATCAAGTGATAAAATAAATAAGTGGTAGAGATGTATTGGACAACATGATGGCTACAGTCGATGCAGCCTTATTACAGTAGGAAAGTTGCTAAGAAAGTAAGTCTTCATAGTTCTTATCAAAAGAAGAATATTTTTCCCACTTTGCTCTTTTGTATTGCATCTGTATTAGAGATGCATGTTAGATGACTGTATTGTGGCAATCATGTTACAATATATGTAAACCAGATTATAAGGCTGTGGGCTCTAAACTTAAAAGATGATTCTATTTCAATTATTTTTCAATAAAATTGTGAAAAGAAAGAACAGGGGTTACTGCTGAATCTAGAAAGAAAATACATTATTAGTGAAAAACACAGAGATATTTATTATGGTCATGATTTTTTTTTTGATCTGTCAGAATTTTTAAATTAATGCTATATAAATAGAGGTTAAGATTAGAGTATGTTCAAAAAATTATTACTGACTTTTAACATTGAATTATAGTGAGATTTGCTTAAATTGCCTCATATGACCAAGAAGTAAATCAAACCGTATTTATCCTAATGAACTTTTCTGCATTTCACGCTTAGAGTAAGGCCTAAACCTTACCTTCTATGAATTCCTGATATGCATTTCAACTACATTAATTGCCTTTGAAAGGAAGAGATAAGGCTAGCTAGGACTGTTCTACATCATGAAGTCCTTAGGGAGAAATAAATCTGAGGGCTCTACTGAGGTAAGTCCTCCCCTGTATGGCCAAAGCCACTTGGCAAAGGGAGGTGCAAGGCAGGTAGAATCTTCACTTAGAAATTTGCTTTAGGAAGTAATAAGCCCCTTGTTCCTCACAAAAATGAGCTGAGAGTCTCAGTCAGAGATGACCAGCCTCTCTCCACCTTTCTTCAAGCTCTTACACAGAGACAAAAGTCACTGGGCCTCCCATTCTCTCTCTACCTCATGTCTTTTCTCTCGTGTCCTTCCCCACCTTGTGTGAGAGTATGTGTGTGTGTGTGTGTGTGTGTTGTGTGTGTGTGTGTTGTGTGTGTGTGTCCATGCCCACTCTTTCCTCAGATTTCCCCCAAATCCCCTTCCCATTCTCCATCTCACCAACAACACTTTTAGTTTAAACTGATATTCCTGTTTTTAATTTAAGGTTTTGCTGCACATGCTGTGAGAGTCTATGCCTAATGTAGGAATTTAAAGCATGTGCTCCAGAGTCAGACAGCATGTATTTGAAGATCTCTGCCATTTGCTAGATGTAGACCTTGGCAATTTCCTTAAACTCTCTGAACCTCAGACTCATCCTCTGAAAAAAATGGTGCATTCCTTTAGGAATATATGAAGATTAAATGAGTTAATACAAATAAAGCTGCTTACACAGTCCCTAATGCACAGTTATCTCTATGGGCATAACTGCTCTTGTTACCATGTTCAAGCTTCCAAAGCTGAATTGCCTATGAGAATCACCTGGACATCTGGAAGGATGTCTGATCTATGGGATGAGATTGTGTTAAGAAAGTGGCTCTCAGGAATTCAGAGGCCAGGATTCTGTCCCTATATTAAATAGAATGCAGAGAAATGATCCCCATTAAAATGTGAACCTTAATGTACAAAGCGTCATGAGGCAACAGGGGGTCAGAAGTATATTAGTATATTGTGCTACAGGTTTTAAAGAAACTTGGTAGGGAGTTCAGCTTTCACAGGACAGAAAGATGAGTTTCTGTAGTTTGCTGAATAATAACTACGCCAAAATGTCTACATCCTGCTCCCTAATCCTGTAAATGTGTTACCTCGCACACGGCAAAAGGAATTTTGCCGATTAAGTTAAAGATCTTGAAATAAGGATAGGACCCTGCTTTTTCTGGGGGAACCAAATGTAATGAGGGGAGCCCTAGAAAATAAGAGGGAGGTGCCAAGATCTAGATGCTATCCTTCTGACTTTGAAGATGGAGAAAGGCCGTCACAAAACAAACAATGGGTTATCTCCACAAAGTGGAAAATACAAGGATATAGATACCCCTGGAGTCTTTAGACCAGAAATGAAGTCTTTCTAATACTTTGATTTTGCCTCATGGAACATGTGCTAGACTTATGGAAATATAAATTTGTGTTGTTTTAAGTCATTCATTTGTTACAGCATCAATAAGAAATGAATGTAGTCACTCAGTATTTCTATGTCCCACTATATGTTGTCTTTTATGTGAGATTCATCAATATTTGCCAATTCTGCATTTCTGCCAACTTTATACATGTGCTTTTTAGGCCCCTCTTCTAAATAATACAAGAAAAGATTTGGTCTTCCTCCAAGATTTGGTTGAAATGTAAATGTTTTATGTGAGGTCTTTGAATTCGTAAGTTGTTTTTCTCAAACTGTGGAAGGATATCTTTGCCTCTTATGTGTAGAAGAAGAAATATTCTAAAATTGAGGCATTCTTCTCTTAATTCCATGGACATTCAAGGCCAAGATACCCAGGACATATCTGTCCTTATTGAATACCTGTGATAATTGGCTCAAGTGGTAATGAAAATATCTACATTGTTAACTTTCTCCTGATGCACCTATTAGTCACCAAGATTTGGGTGAACTACAGTAGTTTCTTAGGTATTTCTCAACCTAATACGCAAAATGCTCAGTAGCAAGGATACACTTCTATTGTTCCCCTTTCCTTCATCTGTAACTTTATCTTCATCCCAGCTCCCTGATCTCTGGTCTATACAGCAGTTCAGTGATCATTTTTCATCACTTTCTGCTCCAGTCAAGCATATCCTGATCTGTACTTCATCATCAAGCCCTGGAATTCAAGGTTCTTTAAAGGAAGGAATAAGGAGTTCCAACTGTATTGGGTTGGGAGGGATGTATATAACCCTGGAAAATGCAACTCTGAAGATCAAATCCAAATTGTCCGCCTTATCACATAGTGAATACTAGCTTCTGTGTGATGATTTTATTCCATCCAAACCAATAATCATTGATTGAGACCTCACTCTGGGCAAAGAATAACGATAATTAAGTCCCACATGGTATTAGGAAAACTACTGACATTTGTGTTGATCATAAATGCTAAAGAATTAGCAAAATTAGAAAGGAAAACCTAAAAAAATGTACTGATGGTATAAGAGTAATACTAATTACAGTAATTTATGGGAACTGCTTATCACTAATGCCTAATTATTATGCAGCCCAATCATGATTATGCATGCCAGTATGTGTGTATGAGGGACTCTGGTGTGTGTTGTATTAGATTAGATTAAAACAATGAAATATAAACATGCATGCTCAGTCTTCATAATGTGTTACTCATCAGTAATTTGTCATCTGCTCACAATTTTTAAAAAATTAGAGAGAAAACTTAACCCATGAATAAGATAGGTTGGTTCTTTTATACCAGGGAGACTAAAATGATAAGTGCACTTGATTTTCAAAATGAGTTCCTATCTTTGCCATCAAGAATCGTGTGTTTTTTTCTCTCAGGCTTTCTTATAAATAGTTTTAATTTCCCTTTTTCAGCATTCTGTGCTAGAATAAATGCAACTCTAAGTGCCTCATTATCTTGATAGTCTACAGAGGGAATGACACAGAATGAATCTGGCCAATCCATCCAGCTGTTTGAGATTACTTTTTAGACAAGAGGTCCAGGTCCCATTTACATCAGAGTTCATTTATAACAACAGATTAGCATGGAATTAACCATCACTGTGGTTTAACCATAGGCAAGCTGGCATGGTCTACCCCCATAATTCAATAGGATTTCTAAAAGAATTTAGAAGAATTTAGAAATAAAAGAACAGTTCCCAAATCTATAATTCTGTATTCCCAAACAATCACTCCTCAACCAAAAAGTATTAGAGATTTATGAATGTGTCACTGAGAGTGCAGAAATTCGTAACACTTGTGTTCCCCGAGAAACCCATGATCTAGTAGTCGTAGTTTTCATGGGGCCTACAGACATGTGGTAACAAAGAAGTCAGCACTTCTTTGGGGTATATGACCCTAGTTGTCCAAATGAGAATTTCAGCATGAATTATTATCTTCTCAAGGCTCTTAAAAAACTGGAACTGGGTGTATTAAAACCAGATAAAGTATATATCTACCCACATTTCTACTCATATCCACTATTCCAAAGCCAGGTCAAACTTCTGGGGCCAAAAACACATCAGTCTGTTCTCCCATAAACTCGGTTTTCTCTTTTATAGATTAAGTTGTTGTAACAGCAGTACCACAGAAAGTTCCTGGGAAATAAGGTTCAGGAAATAAAATAATACACATTCATCTGACGCTCTGGAGGAGCCAGTCTCTCCAGTATGCTGCAATTCTTCCTAAATATTCTCTACCACCTACCTTCCCAAATTCATTATTAACAAGTCAACATCCTACCCAACAATGGGTTGATTAAAACAAACCCCTTTGCTCTTACTCCATCCCCACAGTTATTTCTCACTGGAATCTCATTCTTAGAAACTTGAGTCCATCCTTTTATACCCTACCCCGGTGCCTCCTTCCTGCTGACCCTGTTGTTGTAACTTTCAGGCCTTATGCATCAGTGCTTCCTTCAAATATGGCTCCAATTTGGCTTTAAAGTGAAATCTGGTTTTCATATTTGAGGAGGGGGTGAATTCTGTCTTGCTACCCATCAAAATTAAAGTCATTTCTCCCCCTCAACTAGCCACCCAGGGTAAGCTCAGTCTTCATAATGTGTTACTCTATTGAATTCTATCACTATTTTTGTTGGGAGTCATGTCATTAGGATGATTACAATGTCTCTGTGTCAGATAGAGGATACACATGATCTGATATCATTATCGTCAGAATCTGTGGGATGTGGTATTACATTTGCAAAAAAAAAAAAATAACCTTGGCTGATCATCGATGTTCAACATTGATTTTCTATCATCTCTAAAAGCCTTTTCTCATTTAATGTTCATACCAACCATTAATATGAGTTCACTGGGTTTGACTATGCAGGTTGTACCTTGTTCAAATGATGTCCAAAATGCAGGAGCTGGAATCTTCTAGAAGGCCACTATCCAAAACCCAAGGCTTATTCTAGGACAGCATCAAGAAAAATACCACTCAGCAATCTAAGAAAAAATAGAAATCATGCCATTTGTAAAAGTATGGAAGGAACTAAATATTATGCTAAGCAAAATAAGTCATAAGTAGAAAGACAAGTACTAGATCATTTTATTCCTATGTAGAATATAAAGAAATTGAACAAAGGAACAGACAAAACCAAACCAAATGTAGAAATATGTTCTATCAAGTTCACAGGGGTTGGAGGGGGATGAGAGGGGTTGAGGAGCAAGTAGGAAAGGGGGCCCAATAGGCTGTGGTAGCAGATTATTGGTGTTATGGTGGTGGAAGCTGTATGATAATTTATACCTAAAGTAAAATATATATCCACCAATCATATACAGTGTAGAAAAACAATGTTATCTCAATAAAGAAAAATAATAATAGATTTTCTAATCACACAAAGATAATAGGCACCTAGTTGTTGACCTCATTTTACAGCACACTCTCGAATAGTTCTTTATAATCATCTGAACTCCAGCAACTTACTGACCTATGCATAATCTTCCAGGGTGCCAGTCCTCTATGACAGCTGGTAAGTGCATATCTATGTCAACAAACCTTAAAACTCAAATCTCACAGAGTTTTAGCTTCCTGAACTTCTACAACCCTCAAGTTCATTTCACTTTGTGACATACTTTGAAGCTGGTCATTATTTGAAATTTCTATACCTCTAACATCTAAAAGTCTGAATTTTCCCCACTTTGACTAAGTCTTTCATCTTCTACTTCCAGCACTCACTAAGTTGGACTTATTCTTTCCCCTCATGACCTCTGACTTTTCACTCTCCTTCTAGCTCTATAATGTGAGAGTGATTTTATCCCCAAACTCATTGTTATGACACTTAGCTGAATGTCTGAATCTTTCTATTGTTTCATTATATGCAAACCCTGAAAAAACTACTTAGCTCACATTCTTCACTCATACTCCTAGATAGTCAGGTACCATGTAAGAGTTTTCTAGTCAGTTTTAAGTCTATTTCCTTTTCTCTTCAATTAGGCTTTTGGTTCTATAGCTCAGCAAAAAAATTATTCACTGTATTTTACAGTACAAGGACATTTGTGTTTGTTTTCGTAAGAAAAAATGGGGGTGCAACAAGCACATATGTAAAAATTAATTAAATTATACAAATCCCTTAACAAGTGTTTTATAACTGTTAAGGTAAAAATACATAGTTTTCTTTTTTCAGCAGCAGTAACGAACACTAAATAAAACACTAAATAACACTAAATAAAATAACGAACACTAAATAAAACCTAAAATTGGGACTTGTAGTAGTTGCTCCTGACAAATCGGCCTTTGACTCGCCAAATATTACTGAAATCTTCAAAAAGTGCCTGTGATAATAACCAATGGGTCAACAAAGAGGCATATAGATTTGAGACGTGAGAGGAGTTTGGAGGATCTCCAATAGTGTAAAAAAGATGGCCAAAAAATTGTATTCATCATTTTCTGCATTAATTGGGCCCATCTATATTCTTTGCCAATAAATGAGGCTTTGCAAACTCTATGCTTATTGGAAGCTTTCCATCAATCACATTACTATACTACCCTGATAGAAAAAAAAGTACATCTACTGATTTCTACGACCTGTCCCTCAAAATGTCATCCCATCTGCATTCACTCACAGATTTTAAATAGGAATCATATCTTTTCTAAGTTTAAAACTTTTATTTCTTTTGAAATAAAAGTTATTCCAAATACCTTCTCTTTTAGAATTCTAGTGCTTTGCATCATCTTTCTTCTTTTCTCTGCTGGGTCTTTTCTGTGAGCATACAGATTTTTCACCACCATTAAATGTTTCAAATTTCATAGGTATGATACAGTCTGCAAATGGCAGCCTCCAGCCTGCAAACAAGGGAGTCGCCTCTAGTGAAGTTACAATTTATTTTCAAATTAATGATAATTACTCCATCCCCTAAAACAATGTATCAATCCCACTAAAACATCTGTATGACTTTTCAACTACACAGAACCACAAAGCAGGATTGAGAGTGAAACTTTCATCTTAGATAATGTTCCTTTGATAAAGAATCTATGATGTTAGCTCCAGTAGTTGCAAATTGCAGGCATTCAATAAATTATTGTATCAATCAACTTATAATCACACTACACCTAAAACAGAAAGAGTAAGGTGGTTGTGGAAAGACAACTTTTGTTTGAAAGCAGCATCTGGGTCTTGAAAAAAACAAATCATATTTCTTTCCCATTTAGAGAAAAAAATCAGTTCCTCCTCTGTATTCTTTTTCAATACCAATACATCACTCTGGCTCCAGAAATGTGGGTTTCCTCTCAACATCGACCAATTCTCCAATGCTAGCATGTGTCCTAAATTCTATTTAATCCTCATGAAATCTACCTGGAGTTATTGCAATATTACAGAAATGAATTACCTTTTTAAAATTTTTAAATGTTTTTATTTTTTAATTATCATACAGCATTGGTCATGTTTGCAGAGTTGTATTGTACCCCTTATTCTCTATCATACTCCCCCTTTCTCCTGCAAGCTGTTGGTTTGTGTTTGACCCATGGAGCTTGTTCTTTTTTTGTTTTCAAATTATGTCCTTTTTGCCCCCTGGGTGTGGATGTGCACTCCTGGACAGCACAGATGAGGCCCCTCGGATCTCCAGGAGCAGCTGAAGCAGCCAGCCAGGCAAAGCACATCAGGAACTCGTAAGGCAGATATGGTGGCTTTTCCGGAATCATCTCTGGCATCTGTCACCTGTTGTTGATTCTTTGTCTTCTGGCTTTGGGACTGTAACTCCCAGTTGAAAGAAGTGATGAGGTGTTTGCTATTGGGGCAGACTTCCCCAGGTGGTTCGTCACCCCACATACATACACATAACTGTCCTAACTTCACATATCAGTTGAAAATTCAGACTTCATGTCCATTTGCATAAGATCACATATCTGCTATGGGACAGATAGCCCTATGTCTCTTCTCCTTTAGTTCAGTAATTTGCCAGAACATCTCACAGAACTCAGGAAAACCTGCTTATCACTTTATTGTACTTCAAAGACTATAATAAAGATAATGATGAATAATAATAGTAAGATAAAGAGGTATACAAGGTCCAATGGTGTCCTAAGCACAGAGACTTCTTTTCCATTGAGCTGGGGCATGCACACCTTCCTTGTCCAGCAATGTGCTTGACATGGAAACTCTTTGAATCCATGATTTATAGATTTTCATGGAAGCCTCCTCATATCAGCATGATTAATTATTAACTTTATCTCCAGTCCCTCTTCCTCAAGATGGATAAGATATGGGGCTGAAAGTTTCAAGTTTCAAATCATGAATTGGTGTTTTGGTAAGCAGCATCTTCCCAAGCGGTATCCAGGACTTCCCAAGTTAGTAGGGAAAAAAGATGAAAATTCCAAGATATCCGGAGCCCTGTGTTAAATGAGGCCGTCTATCCCAACACTCATGAAATCACAAGAGTTTCAGAAAACAAGAGGAAAAATCATCTATTTATTTCTACATCTGTCTACCCTGTCTTTGGTTACACTCCTTACAGCAAAACAATACGTAACTCAAATGTACTGGTAACTCAAATGTACTGGCACTACTAGAATCCCATGCAGTCATTAACAGTCTTCTCCATTAGTCATTATGCCATATGAAAAATCCTCCTCCCCCCCAAACCACCCACCCCCTCACCAAGGCAAGGGCACTCATAGGCTAGGAGATAATTTCTCTTGCCCTGATCCTTTTTTTTTTTTTTAGAGAGAGACTAGGTCGTGCTATGTTGCCCAGGGTACTCTCAAACCAGCAGACTCAAGTGATTCCTAGCCTCCGCTTTCCAGGAGGCAGCTGGGGTTACAGACATGAGCCACCGCATCTGGCTCTGATCCTCTTTCTAGGTTTTAATATAATATTTCTCACAAAATAAAATCCATGTGTTCTTTATTCCATTCTTCGCTACAATTCCTCCCTTTCCTCCAATTTTACAGAATTTTTCTAGAAGGCTTATAAGTTTCCACCACTGTGCTAACCTAGAGTGCAGGCAGTTAATATTCATCTAGAAAGTACCTGATTCTCATATACCTCTTAAATATGAACAGGTTAAGAGGCAAAGTATGAGAGAACAAGCCAAGTAGAAGGAATCTGAACTATTACTAAGTTAATCCCAGATAATTGACAAGGATAGAATTTAGGTGAGGCGAGTATTTTCAAGATTGTGCTATATATCTAGATTAATTTAATTTGAGACTTTCTTTCAAAATCAGAACTCTGCTGTACTGATACTATAATAGCTACTACTACCCCCAGAATAATTCCTAAATTACAGTGAAACTACAAACCTACATGTGGAGCTATGTTATCAGACTATTAGTTGTATACATCACCCAACCACAAAACAAAACTATAATTTAAACTCATTTTTTTGCTGATTATTTTATCTAGCAACTCTCTGTGCTGAAAAAGTAAAAGTTCATGTTTTTCTTCAATCTTCCTCAACTTTTAATCTATACCTAGGGGAAAATCTGAAATTACGTTTGTTTAGACCAGAGGCAATGAGGCATAGCGTGGTCAGCATGATAGCAGCAGGGACAAAGGAAAAATGATGGTTTGGGACATTTTTTGGAGGCAGGGTAAGTGGTAGATAGTGATGATTTTGAGATGGAGAATACAGACTGAAATAAATAGTAACACCTACATTTTTATGCATTAGCTAGGATTCCACCAGAACTCTCAATACAGAAAGGTGGAAGAGCACAGGAAAGAGAATCTGATTTCATTAGATAAACCAAGAGTTCACTTTTAGTTTAGTATGAAGACATCCAAGTGAAGATGTCAAGACAGTGGTTAGCCTGAAATTTATAGAGATAAGATAGTTCTCTCCTATTGGCTCAGACAATGACTTTTATTGAGATTTTTTATTTTCTCTTACCAACAACCAGTTTAAATAAAGGAACGTGGACATTTTAGTACAAGTTGAAAAAGATACATGCTAGGAATTTATATCTGTACTTGTTCTCCATCTCTAGTTATCTTCATGATCATACTCAAGTTATTATAACATGTCAGTTTCCTCTATCATAAAATGAAAGTCACTCAACAAGATAATCTCCAGGTCCTTTCTATTCCCAAAATTAAATATAAAAGGTATCCACAATTCTCCCAGTACCAGGCACCCTTAACTATGCCTCATAAATAATAATAGTAATGTTTCACAGAGTATACGGCTTGAAGTAAGGATTGTTTGCAAAATGCAATTTAAACAGATCACACTTTATGGCTTGCCATTTACCATAGCAGTAAATAGCAAATAGGCAGTTGTGCCTACGTGCATTTGCTGATCTGTCAAGCACTGGAAATAAGACCAGAGCATTATCCCTTTATAAACCAGGGCACGCATTCACTCTGTGAGACAGGCATTAAGTTTTCATTGAAAATGACATACCACTGCAGTTTGGGTGAGCCACAGAGGGGGGCCACCATCATTTAACATACACATACATGTTTTTTCAGAGTAAGTGCCAAGGTTTTCTTAGCCTTGTTCTGTCATGTGCTGGATTCAGCATTTCTCTCTATTTCAAAGATGTTAAAGACTATCATTTTCTTATTATATATTATCTATCCATGTCAGTCTCCCATTCAGCTTCACTCACCAGCTCTAATTATGTGACTTCTTTCTTCCTAATTCTTTACTTGAATGTCTTCAACATAATTTTGTTCTTATAGCTGCTAACATCCATTCCATGCCCCAGGTGGCTATTTCTTCCCAGTGGAAATCTGCTAATGCTCTGATGATAATGCCCTTCACCCTGGAATAGGGAAAAAGAATGGTGATAATCACTGATCCTCAGTATGAAATCCCTAAACGTTTTCTGCCTTCCTTCCCCCCTTAAATGTCTTAATTTTTTTTTTCTTAATGAAGAGCAACCTGGGTCTCATAGTATTAGCTCCATACATATGAATGGGATAATCAAAATGTAGTTTATATAGAAATAGACTAGTGATCTGGAATTTTCCCTACTGTATCTTCATCTAGTTTATTCCCATAAAGAATTTAGAATGGTCAGAGGACACAGTAACTCAGCTACTCTACTGCTCACTGTCTTCTTATGGGAAACACTTCCCTGAACTACATTATAGAAACTGAAGGAAATGCCATTCAGGCTTTCAGACAGCTTAGCGATGAATCAAATGAAGGGGCAAATCTGACTTGGTAGAGAGTTTTTCCAATTTGGGGACAGTTCACTGATGACTGAATTGTTAGCTAATTTATAATCTCTACCTTCCAAGATCTATTTACAATACAAAAACTACACCTGGTTATTTCTATTTAATAAACCTCCACAGTGGAACACACAATGCTAATTTCAACCAAATCCGCATATACTCGTTATCAGATGGAGTAAGGACTGTTGAGATGCAAGGGGAATTCACAGAGAATTCTGGTTGGTAGATGGTTCTGTGTTGGAGTGAAATTGATGAGGCACTTTCTCTTCATATAGGCATTATTTGTAGATTAGTGCAGGTGCAAACTCCCTCAAGGACATGTATACACACACCTTGGCCAGGCAGCTACTCTATAATCTAGTATTAATATTGCTCAATTTACTGTCTTGACATAGAATGGGGATAGGATCTTGAAGGAGAAAATGGATGTGTCAGTTAACAAGAACTAAATTCAGAAAGTAATTCCATAAGCATAGTAAATAATCCTATGAACCCAAGATTGGATTAATCAGAGTAATATCTAAATATAATCAATTGCTGCCCTTCCCCCGAATGGCTACATTCACCATATACCAATACATCCATAAGTATAATGAACGTGTGATTTATAGCAAAATTTGAACTTCAAACAAAATTTAGGTAAACAACAGCTAAACAAAGGACAAAAAACTTCCTCCTTATCTTTCATTTACAGTCCACTTATTCCAATTCACTTAAGAAATCACATTCGGGGTCTATGGACTCTGTAATTCCAGTTCTAAGAATCACTACTTCATTTCTTTCACTACAAATATGAGCCTAAGGTTACATGTTCAATGTGAATTTTCCAAATAATAGGAAATGAGGCATCGATGGTCTTCATGAACAGCCCCTGTATTGACCTTTATATAGAAAAAGTCCTCTATTTTAATAGATGCTGCTTTCTTTAAAGGGGACTTCAAAGATGTCTGAAAGTAAAAGCAGCAAGTTTGCAGATTTCAAGTGGGATCCATTCTCAGAAAGCAAAAACTTTCACAACATTCTTAATGAAAATATACAGTCTTACTGATATTGCTACTATTGTTTTTCTTTAGAATATTCACATCTAAATTAATTGAAACATTAAAAACATGGATTTCCACTTGTTATGAAGCACAAATTACAATTATGTGTTTTAGCTTAATGTTGGTAATATTGACTGCAAAGAAGAAATCAGTTCTAATACTGGGAAGTTGTGATTGAAAAAAGTTGAAATAGGATTGAGCACAGATTCCAGCTGCTATTTGAGGCTGTTTTCTGTTGTTAATGATGTCGGTTCCCTTTTGTTTTACATAGTCGGCAGAAAAATGCATTTATGAATGGAATATCAATGGCAACCTTCTCTAACAAAGAACTTTCTCTTTGCATTTAGATAACTGAACTGATGCCTTGATATACATGTGTGTGACTTTGATAAGGTCACTTACATTCTGAAAATCTCAGTTTCTGCATCATTAAATGGAATAAGATCTATTCTTGGGAGACAATTTTCCATGGGTCTTTCATATTTTTGTACATCATATGATTCAAGATCCTGAAAACATTTTGAGCTAGACTGACTTTTCAAGAATATTCCATAGAGAACAACCTTGGAAGATAAAGAATGGGCCAGGTAACAGCATCACCTTTTCTGCCCAGGACAATAATGATAATGTCTCCCTCCAGGGAAAATACTTAGCAGGTTTTCTTATAATCTGTGAACAAAATTAAGGATTCTAAAGTTGAGATTCTCTCCCTAATGCAGCCCAGGAGTCACATGACCTTCAAAGCATTGCCTTGCTTGAATTTAGGAAACTGATGCAAATACTTCTATTCTGGTTTCTCCTGTTTCTAGAATAAACAACTGTTAGATCCAACAGTTTGCATCCTCTCTCTGCACCTATGACTCTGTATTGTGCTATGCTATTATTTCATAAATAGAATCAAATCTAAATTCCCTTCACAGTTCCTGATATATATTTTCTGATACAATTCACATGCATGGTGTGAGGATCAGATTATACAATACATATCTAAATCTTAGCTCTGTGCTTGTGTAAAGAAACATTCAAAAAATTTTACCATATTATTATTACCCAAACCAGAGTTTAATGACTTCTCTTATAAATTTATCATTAAGCTTCACCTTTTAAAAACTGTATTCAATTACAGATTTTCAGTAATTCATACCATTTAGCATTTTATTTTCTTTATAACTGAATTAAATTCACTGAACATTCAAATGGATTAAAAGTTTCACTTTCCTGTTTAATATTTCCATATTTGTAGCACTTTCAATTTTCTACTTATTTCAAAGACAATATATTATGACACTAAATAGTCAAATAATTGCACAAACACTAATATACAAAGATTTTTAATATTGCCAGTATCAAACAGTTGACAGATATCCCAAAGCTTAAATAGTGGCAAATATTTGCCAACTGATGTATGAAAGTAGATTCACTGGGAGAGTCGAGGAGTAGAAGAGGTTATTTTAAGGCCGAGTACCACCTGCGCATATAATAAAAATAAAACAAAATTTTAAACATCTATTCACTTGCCTTACACCTGTGACTCTCTGTCTCTCATATGCATCTTTATACATGTTTCTACCTGTGGCTAAATTATCAAGCAGAGAAGTAGAAAAAGCAAAAGAAGGTAGCCCCTGATCAGGCTACTCCCCAACCGCCAAAGTAACACATAGATTATTTTGGACTTTTTAAACTTTTTTTTATTGATTATATATATAGATATATATATATATATTTCACATCATTGTATACACCTAGTTTCTCCCACAACCTTGTCACCTGTGAATCATCCTCTTAATTTCTTGTGTTCATCCCTCTCCCCTTTCACCTTTAATCCCCCTCCTTTGCTATGCTTTAGTTCTGCTATCAGTTTGTTAGTTTTAACTTTCTTGACTTTTTGTTTATTTTCCCTATATCCTGCATATAGGTGAGATCATCCAGTATTTCACTTTTCTTTTCTTTTTTTCCCTCATTAATTTATATTTTTATATTCTGTGGGCACATTTTTTTACATTGCTATCTACCCAAGAGTTCTTCCACCACCTTTCCACCCTTAAAATTAATCTTTTGTGCCCATGAACTTTTCACCCTTGAACTTAATCTTTTGTACCCCTCCAACCCCTGATCCCTCCTCCCCTTTAATATTCTGTGTTTCAATTCTGCTGAAAGTTAGTTTTGAATTTTTCTTATTTGTTTGTTTTCCCTTTATCCTTCATATAAGTGAGACCATCCAATATTTCTCTTTTTCTTTCTGGTTTATCTCTGCCCACATGATTCCTTCTAATTCCATGCATGTTGCCATGAATGACATAAATTTGTCTTTTTTGATTGATGAAGAATATTCCATTGTGTACATATACCACAGCTTTCTGTACCATATGTCTGTTTGGGGGCATTTGGATTGTTTCCATATCCTGGCTGTTGTAAACAATTCTGCAATAAATTTCTGAGTGCAGGTGTCTTTGTGAATTAGAGTTTTTGTAACCTTTGGGTAGATTCCTAGAAGTAGGATTGCAGGATCAAATGGGAGTTCCATTTTCAGTAGTTTAAGGGTGCTCCACACAGATTTCCATGGTGGCTGGACCACCAGGCAGTGTAAAAGTGCTCCTTTTTCTACATATCCATGCCAGAATTTGTTGTTGCCCATTTTTTTTAATATGGGTCATTCTTACTGATTATTCTGAGTTAAAGAAATAAACACTCAATGAAAGGTACCCTAAATCTCAGTTTCTCCCCAAAGCAGAAATTTTCTCTGATCCTTGTCCTTTCTGTTTGCCTGAAAGCAGACAATAAATCTATATAAAATGTATCTTTCCTACATAAATATAAACACCCTTATCATCAGAAACAGGAACATAAAATTCTAAAGTAAACAAATTGTTTACCTCAATAAGTTGTTCAAACCAAAATGTTCAAGAATTTCTTTTCCCTGTCTCTTCTTTGCTCTGTTTGAATAAACATGTTCACATATTTATTGCTTCTGTCTCTAAAAGTGATATAAATAGACTGCTTTGATAATTTATTAGGTTCCTTATCTTATGATCTTCTAAATGCATGAAATTTAATTTGTCTTTTCTCTTGCTAATCTCTCTCCTGTCAGTTCATATACAGTCATGAAGAAGAATCAAACAAAGTGAAGGGGAGAGTCCCCCCAAAATTTACCTGGACTAACATTAACATAAACAATTAATGACAAAAATTGCTCCCTAACAGACACATATTCACAAAAAAAATTAAATCTGGAACATTTCCATATAGTAATATTTGCAATTTGAAGAATACAAAAGCACTACTTTGAGGGTATATGTATACTCCAATGTTCATTACAATGTTATTCACAACAATCAAGTAATGGAAATAATTTAAATATCCACAGATTGATGACTAGATAAAGAATATGCAATATATATACACAATAGGATACTACTCAGCTATAAGCTAAGTGAAATCTTTCCATTTGCAATAATATAGGCGGAAGTAGAGATTATGCTAAACCATATAATTCAGATGGAAAAAGATAAATTTCAGATTATTTATCATTCATATCTGGAATAGAAAGAAACAAAGACAAGTAATAGGTTAAATAAACCCCTGAAATATGATAGCAGACTGAGGTTACCAGAAGGGTGGTTGAGTTGAAATAGGGAAGAAGATCCAATGGACTATGATGGAGGAGTATTAGAGCATTGATGATAGTTGTAGCATTATGTTGTGTAATGAAGAAGTGTGGTTCCCTATCTCTAAATCAGATACAGTGTTGTAAATCAATGTTACCTTAATAAGTGTAATGAAACAACAACAAAAAGGTCTCCTTTGCACAGGGATTCAAGATGTTAAAGTGTCTGAAACATACAGTTAATGAACCCTATCTCACAAGTATGATGAGTTATGAATCATTTTTTAGAAACCAAATATTAATATTTTGGCAATAATTATCATGGAATAGCATAAGGCTTGCATAATTAGGCATTCCACAAGAGAAACAACAGACTACTTACTTACCTGCCTACCTATTTGTGAAGTGATTGAATAACCACTCTGAAACCCACAGAATAGACAATTGAAAACAAAACTAGAGATTCAGCAACAGAAGCTACCACAACAAGCCAGGCACAGTGGAGCATGCCTGTTAGCTTCAGCCTATGAAGTGGCTAGGGATAGGGATCGCAGTTCAAGTCCTACTCTGTGCAACAGAGCGAGACCTAGCCCCCCAAGAATAGCTGGGCATGGTGGTGCACACCTATAATCCCAGCTACCTGGTAAGCTGAGGCTGTGGATTGCTTGTGGTACCCCAAGTAATGTGACCCTGCAGTTCTAAGGGTGAAAATAGCAAGACATGGTCTCAAAAAAGAAAAAAAAAAAAAAAAAAAAGAAGCAACCTCAGCAGCCCACTGACAGACCGGCTTCTTCCACAAAGAAATCTCAGTTCCTTTTATGATTTTTTTGGAGAAAGCTACCCAAATTATCCGTAATAATCTGCTTTCTATAAAGTCATCTGATGTAGAGCACATCAACAAAATCACTTTAAAACAACTGGATTAAAGCTTTGCAACTGAATGGGCCTCTGCCATTCAGGGTAGGTGCAGACTGAGTTTTACTTGCCCAGGTAAAGTCAACTTGGAGGTGACAATCTTGCACCCCAAAAGTACAGAAGTGCCAGCACTGCTGCACATCACCAGCACAGACTTGAAAAACAAGTCTGTTTTTCAAGACTCACTACCTCCTTACCAGAAAAAAAGAGAATAGATGTATTACAATTCCAAACTTCAAACTATACTACAAAGCCATAATAATTAAAACAGTATGGTACTAGTACAAAAACAGACAATCAGACCAATGAACAGAATTGAGTTCCTTGAAATAAAACCACACATATAAAGTCAATTAATCTTTGCAAAGGAGAGAAAATATTACATTGGAACAAAGATAGCCTCTTCAATAAATTATGCTGGGAAGATTTGACTAAGATATGCAAAAAATTGACAACTCCCTTACTCCATATACAAATATTAACTCAAAATGGATAAAAGACTTAGACATCAGACCTGAAACCATAACATACATAGAGGAAAACGTGGACAAAACTTTCCGTGAATTACAATTCAGAAATTCCTTCTGGACATGTCTACAGATGGCAAAAAAATGAAGGAAAACAAACAGATGAGACTACATCAAATTAAAAAGCATCTGTACAGCAAAAGAGACAACAGAAAAAACGAAAAGAAGCCCAACTGAATAGGAAAAAAATTTTTGCCCTCCACAAGAGTGATAAGGGTTTAATAATGAAGATGCACAAGGAACTCACATAATTAAACAAAAGCGAAACAAGAAGCCCAATCAAAAAATGGGGAGCACTAAAAAGACACTTCTTCATAGAGAAAATACAAATGACCAACAGGCACATGAAAAATTGTTCAATATCACTAGTAATAAGGGAAATGCAAATCAAAACCACAATGAGATACCACCTTACACCAGGAAGAATGGTCCACATGTAAAGAATGGGCAACAACAAGTGCTGTCAAAGATGTGGAAAGAAAGGAACACTCTTACACTGTTGGTGGGAATGAAAACTGGCCCAACCACTATGGAAAGCTGTATGGAGGACTCTCAAATTAAAATGGAACTACCATTTGACCCAGCAATTGCTCTCTTGGGAATCTATCCAAAAGAGACCTCAATGTGGATACAAAGGGCCACCTGTGCGTGGATGTGTACAGCAGCACTGTTAATAATTGCAAGGATTTGGAAGCAACTTAAATGCCCCAAAACAGATGACTGGATGAAAAAAATGTGGACTACACACACAATGGAATATTACTCATCAATTAAAAATGACAGATTTGATGATTTTATAACATGGATGTACTTAGAAGAAATCATATTAGCAAAAACAAGTCAAAAAGAAAAAGACAGAAACCAAGTAGTTTCACTAATATATGGGATACAGGAAAAAAATAAACAAAAGCCATGAGGAAAAGTCAAAACAAGCTAAGCACCAAACTGAAGCCTACAACTTCGGGCAGGGGGGAAAAGGGGGAAATGATGTTGAGTGGGGCAGAGTTTGAATCCCTGGGATTACAAAGATGTGAAATTTATGTATAAATAAATTTTTAAAAACTGGATTAGTGTTTGATGAAATAATTTACTGTCGAGCTCAGTGACAGTAATACATAAAGCTGACTCATCACCTGGAAGATCTTTTTTTTTCTTTTCTTTTTTTCTTTTTTTGTTGTGTGAACAGCCAAACAAATAGTGAAGGAAGAAGAGAAGTGAGAACAAATTGAATAAAGATAAAATTAAGCTGATTGGAGTAATTTTCTATAACTAGAATTCTGCAGAATTATTTTCCTGAATAATTAGGCAACCCAATTACTAAACTGAATTTAGGCAATGAAAATCAACCAAAAAATGTCACCAATAAAGAAATAAAATTTGTAATGTGTTACCTTTCCTCAAGTTAATAAAAATCAATTTGAATAAATAAATGAAAAATTATGAGTGAACTACATAATATGTGATAGATTTTTCTGTTTTCATTCTGTATTTATGGATACAGTTTCTTCACAGAAGTAAATCACTTTGTTTATTAATTTTAAATGTGTTATTACAATTAAATGTTGGTAAATGTTTTAACACAAATATTCTTCTTTATTCAAAAAAAATTACAAAAAATAAAGTGAATAATAAAAGAGTATTTTATTGGGAATAAAGTTTACTATGAAATTGAATGTTTACTTCCTATCAACAAAAACTTTTTCTAACAATTGACTGAACATTTTAATGACAAAAAAATGAATAAATTTTATATTCTTAAGATGTAAAGACCTCCAAGCTTTACACGCACATACTTATATGCAAATATACTTTACATTTTGTGTTGTTCACACAAAATAAAAATTAAGGCTTTTATACAAACTGATAGTAAATTATTTCACACTTGTTAGGTATCCAAATATTTCTAACTAAAATAAATAATCAAGTTATTATTACTCTGTGTGCATCACTTTAGATTACAAAGGAAGGGAAATGAATAGACTAAGAAAAGGGAAGTAATTTAAAATATATAAGATAAAAATAGTGAACACAGTTTAAATTTTTCAAATAAAAATAATCAAATGTTGCATTATATTTTAATTCAAAGAATGTACATACATCTTCTTGACCAGAATCTATATCCAAAAAGAGAACAAATGTACCCATGTTTGTGTAGTTCTATAAAAATCACAACCCAAAAATCAAGGAAAGTTCAGACACAAGTAGTGAGAAAACCTGACCCACTAAGGTTAAGAACAATTGAACTGTTCCAAATTTCAACATGAATTCATATTAATGCCAATAACAAAACCCATCTGTATATTACACTTCATTTACTGTATCAACATTATTTAATTAGTAAGCATAGAAATCCTGCTGTCATGCCAGGCTCTAACGTGGCATATTTGTGGCTTGGAACCTGATTAAGTTCAAAATATACTTGCTTCTCCTATGTAAGAATTCAGCAGCAATTATTAAAAACATACAAAATTTTAAGGAGCATATCATCAGTTCAATTTTAATTCTCATGAAATCCACTGTATTTAAGATATATTTCCTAAAACTATTTAAATAATTGGTTCTCTCCATAATTTATTTACCTTAAAGTTAGTAGTATAAACTTATTTGATCTATGTAAAAAGGAATATAGAGAAACCATAGCTGACACACCTATTTTAATCTACAGTAAATGTAAAAACATTGATAGTTTTTTTTCATTTTAATGAAAATACCTCAGTCAATAATCTGGCCTAAATATTACATTAATAACATTTCTTGAAGAAAAGAGTACCTAATTTACATTTTTCCTTTTAGAATAGTTTGCTTTCTTTCCTTAGATGTCCTTGTTTACTTTGAATTTTATTCAATATCTCCCTGAGCTCATTTTCTTAGTATACAATCTGATACAATAAGTAAAATAGAGTCAGAAAATGCATGCCCCTAGAAAGAGAGATTAACACCAGTCCCAACTGTAGCTATCCTACTCACTGATCTAAAATAATGAATTAGAAAAGAGGAACTAAGTTGTAAGTGGAGTACAGATGGACAAGTCAATGTCTTTTCCTAGCTCTATGATAACTAATGGATCTTTTGTCCCTTTTATCAAAAATATTGGATAATATTTATGGTATATTTTATAATTGTCCAAGGCATAGTAGGTGAAAAATAAGAGTAAGAATAATCAGGAAAAAGTGCAATCACAAAAAATAATCAATTTTTAAAATCAACAAATTATTATCACAGACACTTCAACGTTGTTAGCAAGGGAGAAAAACAAATTTACAGACTAGATGAAGCTTACATAAAGTTTATTCTTTTATCCAAAAAGTTAAATAATCACTAGGTAGTATGTTCTTTATTCTCCTCACAGGTTTTCATTATCAAAGAAGTTAAGAAGGGATATAAAAAAAAAAATTCTGCAATTTATTCAACAGAATTATTAATTCTGATTTCAGTAGCACTTTCAGCTAGGAAAAGCATTATATATTTAACATACTTAATCCGGCTTCAGTTTAAAGCCTATATGCTTTAGAAGAGTTTCTCCAAAGACCACTCCATTCTTGCTCATAGTATTTGTATAATCCAGGAGCATTCTATATCAAAGTACATAAAGCACAAGAATCTCTAATTTGAATCCAATATCAGGGATTTTTTTTTTCAAAGAAGTCTTAGATATGTGTTGGTCTGTGCCTTATGATGATGACTCCTATGAGGGCGGATTTGAAAAACTCAATTTAAATATTCCTTTTGGTAGAGCTGTCCTAGGTGCTGAAGTGGATACCAAAGAAACATGTACAATGGGTAAACTGAAACAAAAAAACCTTCCCTCACCCCCCTCACCACCATAAACTTAAGTCTTGATCCTGGGTCTGCAAAAAAAAAATTATCTGCAGTAGCCTAGAAAAGCCTGAAACTTTTAACATCTGAAGCTTTTGTTTTGTCATGTGTCAAATGAGTAAAAACAACTCACTAGCAGTGATTTTGAGGAGTAAAAGTGATAATGGGGACAATGTGCTTATTATATCTTTTATTATAATGAGTATTTATTAAAATTGTAGTTGCTTTTAATTTTGTCTGTGGTTTTCGGTAAGACAGTTTTTTTTTTTCTTTTCAATAAAGAATATGACAATCTACCTACAAATATACAAGTAAAAGAATGCAACATAAACAAACTTAATCAAAATAAATTTCCCAGACTATATATTCAGAGAAACTGAAATCGAGGGAGAATATAGTGGTCTGAGAATGGCCATGTATGGAATGAAGTATAAGACTGAACTTTGAAAGGAAACAGATGGACAGTCCAGTTATTTAAACAATTTGATGTGATTTCAGGAAACAAAGCATGAAGACTTAAATAAAATTGAGAATTATTGAGATAGAATTTAAAGTTTTAAAGACAAATATAACTTGCAGATAACTTGGATGCATGTTATTGAATAACATGTTTGTTGAACTTAAAGCTATCATTGTAAGTAGTCCTTTAAATTTTTAAATTATGGCAACAACAGTGTGGAATTGTCATTTTAGAAAATTTATTCTAAAGACCAAATATAGACTTAATTAAAGGTGATGAATAATAAAGATAGGAAGAATGACCTGAGTTCAAGACTATTTGGAAGAAAGTTTTTCTTATCATAAAAAGGAAGAGTCAATGCACAAGACATATGAAATGATTAATCAACAAAAACTAATGGAATAAATTTCTAATATTACTAGATTGCATGTTTCCACTGAGATTTTCTAACTATATAGTCTTGATTCTAACCAGAAGTTAAAATCTTCCTAGAAGTGTATATACACATATATAAATGGTCCAATGTCTAAGACAGAGTTACCAGTGAACTCACTTAGATTCTTGGCTTCAGTTTGTAATTTTATTGTAACCAAACATTTTGTTAGAAGAAATAGCATTTCATCATCTGCAATTTCACATGAAGATAAACTATATTTCCTCCAGGAGATTTATTTATTCAGTCACATGATAACTGACAACTATGCCTCCCATACATAAGACTCTGCAGAGATAATGGTAAGAAAATCAAACTCAATGAGGAAAAATGAAACAAGTAACATTTTATAAAAAGTTATAGTTCACATGGCAATTTTTGATACACAATATTACATAACATTTTGAGCACATTCAAGGGTAAATAATATTATTCTACTTTATGTATAAAGAACCTAAAATTCAAAATTTAGAAGGAAATGACCGCAGTAGGGGGGACCAAGATTTAGTTCTTTTCTCAGTTATGAGAGAGAAAATAGAGAAAGGAAGGTGCAAAATAAAATAAAAGAACTAAAGCATGATTTATAAAATAAAATGTTAAAAATGGTATTATATTTGGGGCCTGTGAAATATTATGAAGAGAGTTAAAAAGACAAAGGACTGTGTGAAAATATTTCTCAAATACATATCAGATAATGTATTGGTATCCAAAATACACAAAGAACTCTTAAGATTCAATAATAGGAAAATAAGCAACCCAATTTAAAAATGGATTAAAATGCTGAAGAGATACCTTGCCAAGAATGATTAACAGATGGTAAATAAGCAGATGACAAAATCCTCAACATTAGAAAACTACAAATTAAAACAATGAAATACTACCACACACCTATTGAAATGTCTCCAATCCAAACACAAACAAAGGCAAATGCCTGTGAGAATGAAGAGCACTTTTATTCATTGCCTGTGGGAATACAAAATGGTATCCTCACCATAGAAGACAGTTTCTTGCAGAGCTGTTTCATAAGATCCAGCAAGCACCTTTCATAGTTTGTGTTGTAATTGAAAACTGAGGTCCATACACAATCTTGTAGATGTTTACAGAAGCTTTATTCTAGTTTTTAAGATTTTAAATCATGGCGTCCTTTAATAGGTGTTGGATAAACTCTATATGATGTACACCTAAATGATGGAGCATTATTCAGCAGTAAAAAGAAATGATAAATTTTGAAGGGACATCAAATGCATATTTCTATGTGAAAGAAGTCAATCTCTATGAATCTAACCACACAACAATTTGGGTAACGCAGAGCTAGAATCCGTAAGAAGTTCACCAGTTAGCAGAAATTCTGGGAAAGAAGTAGGGAGTGATGAGTGGAAGGAACATGGGATTTTCATAGAAAATCATTTACAAGAAAATGGAATTATTCCAAATGTTACTATAATGATGGCTACATGACATTACACGTTTTTTATAACCATAAAATGTATAACACTAAGAATAACTCCTGGAGAAAACTATACTTTAGTTACTAAAAAGAGAAAGAATGGAGAGTGAATAAGGAAAAACTGTAAGTTGAAAGAAAGTCAAGAATGCATTGGCTAGAATGTCTGTACTATTATTTGGTATAAACTTGGTGGACTATTGTCACATTTTGTCAATTAACTGTCATGTAAGTGTCTACATTTTCCTTTCCCTATTTACAAACCTTCACATCAAGTTTTCTGTACACTAATCTTAATACACCTATCAAAATTCCACTTTTCAATAAATCAGATGATGAGGTATATTATTCTTTATTATAAAGGACCTAATGATATACTACTTAATTAACTTATATTTTTTCAGAAGTAATGGCTTTACCATTGACTCCCTTGGAAAGAGTAGTGCACAAGCAAAAAAGGCACACTTACACACAAACCTGCATACAAATACATACTGGAAAAGAACAAGTCTGAATTTTACTATGACAGACTGACTATATGGGATAGCAAAGTCTCTAGAATAGAAGCTGGGCACAATGGTGGGTGCCTGTATGCTTTAGCCTATGAAGGGGCTAGGGATCGCAGTTCAAGTCCTGCTTGGGGTAACACAGCGAGACCTGGTTCCAAGAAATAGCTGGGGTGGTGGTGCACACCTTTAATCCCAGCTACCTGGGAAGCTGAGGCTGGGGATTGCTTGAGTCTATGGAACCCTGGGCAATGTGAGCCTGCGGTTCCCCAGTCAAAAATAGCAAAAACTAGTCTCAAAAAAAAAAAAAAGTCACTAGAACAGGAAAAGTATGGAACGCCTCTGGAACATCAAACTATAGAAACAAAACAGGAATGGGCAACACATCACTAATCATGACAAGATTATGACAAACAAGTTGAAAATGCATTGAAAATCTGAATAGGGAAATAATGCATTCTGGGGAATTTTCAAATAAGCAACTAACCCTTGAACTTAATTCTCAATTGAATGGGTCTCCAAATCATTGAATAAACAATAAATGACACAGGCATACCAGACATGGAGAGAATTAAGGGAGAGACACAATTTTGCATAATCTATCTAGAGAATGAAGGGGGAGAAAGGGAGTTAAGAATGAAGGTGAAAGGATTAATATTCAGTGTTATTTTTATTGCAAACATCGACAGGAATATAATGAATTCTGGGCCCCAGCTCCTGAGATGCAGGTTACCTCCATCCAGGCGAAAGAGGCATGAATAATAAATAAACCACTTCAAAGTTCACAACCCCCATCTCCTCCCCAAGGTAGTCATCAAGAGAGGCAACAGTCAGTTAATGGGAGGATTGCTTAGTGCATCTCACGCAAATTGAAACTCTTCTGCCTCAAGGTTTTATCTCCTTTGCCAGCTCACGAAGCAGCTGGTTCCCTGAACTCCAGGAGAGAACATTTAGCCCCTCTCAACCACAAATCAGTCACCCCTTCTTAGCCACTTCAGGGGTTCAGAACTCCATGGGGGTCTGACCATCAGTCGGTGATTGTGTTTTTTCACTCAGCTGGAAAACGGATGTTGCTGGACAACCAAATCTATTACCAAAAACGCAGAGCTCAGCATATATGGGGACTTAATGGATCTACTCACCCCAATCCAGGCAAGACAGTCTTTGTCTTTTGGGGAAAAACACTTAAAGGCCTGCTTTCTCCCTAATGACCAAATGCAAGGCTGAGTGTCCTTATTGATATCGCTGTATTTTGCAATTCTTTACCAAACATAGCTTTTCAAACCTAGATGTGCATAGTTGTTTCAGAAACAATCATTAAAAATGGAGGTCTCAATTGGAGTTTTCAAGAACAGCTGAGGATATATATGACTGAACTAGATTTTGAGAAACACTGACTGATTCATGAATCATTTCATAAAGCCAAATAGGGCTTTTTAATTAACATGGTTGGGTTTTTGTTACTTAACAACTCAAGATGAGTAACTTGAGAATAGTTTAATAAACAAAGCTATTTTAAAGGTCAAAACATTTGTAAGAAATCATAAGGGGCAGGGCAGGTACCCTGGAGCTAATAAATGCAAGGGAGCTATTATCTTTAAAGGGTATATCCTTTGGGTAGAGTCCACAAGTAGAATCATTCAAAGGATAGCTCTGTTGTTAGTAATTTGAGGGTCCTCCACACAGCTTTCCATCATGCAGGACCAGTTTCCAATAGCCAGGATACGGAAACAACCCAAATGCCCCAAAACTGATGAGTGATGAATCAAAAAGCTATGGTATAGTTACACAATGGAAGATGAGCAATAAAAAAGACACTCAGCCTATGAAGTGGCCGGGGCTAGGGATCACAGTTCAAGTCCCACCTGGGGCCCATAGCAAAACCTAATTCCAAAAAATATAAAGCTGGGCGTGGTGGTGCATGCCTGTAATCCCAGCAACCTGGGAAGCTGAGGCTGGGGATTCCTTGAGTCTGTGGTCCCCCGAGCAACAAGAGCCTGCGGTTCCATGGGCAAAAATAGCAAGACCTAGTCTCAAAAAAGAAAAAAAACAGATTCATATCATTGGCAGCAACCTGGATGAAGCTAAACGGAATCATGCTAGCTGAAATAAACCAGAAAGAAAAAGAAATAATAGATGGTCTCACTTATATGTGGGACATAGGGGGGAAAAAAACAAGAAAAAGTTAAAATTAACAAACTTGTAACAGACCTAAAGCACAAAGCAAGGGAGGAGGCCAAAATCAAGGGAAGGATGACCACAAGCGACCAGGATGATGGTTCATGGATGACAATAGCAGTGGGAGAACTTCAGGGTATACAAAGATGCAAGAAAAAAAATCTATATGTAGCAGTAAAAATTTAAAAAGATTAAAATGATGTAGAGTAAATGAGTTTTCAGGGTTTTTCAGAACCTTCCACCATTAGCCCCTATGACCCACACCTGTGGATTAGCATCCTCCCCATGATTGTAAACACCTGGGCCTAGCGTATGCACCCATGCACAAGTGGGCACACCTAGACGAGGAAGGCAAGGATAAAAGAGTGGCATCACCCTAGGGGAGACAACTCAGGGAGAATGCCAAAGAAAACATCAGAGAAAACGTGAGTGAGAACATGAGGGACTAATTCAAAGGAACTTGAGAAATGGCCTGTGTCTTTGCTGACTGTTTTTCCCTGTTCATTTTTAAAAATTCTATAAAGAACTCTGACCTTCTTTAGCTGCTAGAACTGATGATGAACCTGCCTGGATTGGGATGATTGCAAAACAAAGGGCCATAGAACCTATGGAACAACACCTACTGCCAAGAATTCAGACCTTTGGTGGAGAGAGACACCAACACATGGCAACTCTGCAAGGAAGAAATCAGGGAACTAAATTCCCCCTGGTGTCCTTCCCCCCTCGCATTCACCCACTACCGCTTCCCATTGTCCAAATCAAATAAGAAGTCAGAGGGCGGAAGATCTCTTTGATAAATCCATACAAATTAGCATCCTGGGGCACAGAACATGGAAAGAAAACATAAAGAATGAGTCTAGAGGGAAAATGATGGGAAAATCTCCAGCACTATCCCCATTATTTATCCCATGGAAATCAAGGACAGCACAGCATGACATTTCTACAGATTCCCATCGGTTTAATTCTCCTAGTCACATCTGGATTCAATATCCTGTTTAAGTTGAAATCTAACATCCATTTTTCTTCTTGAATACTATTTTATCTGTTTCATGTCATCTCAGACATGGAACTTGGCTTTTTTTCTTAGTTTCTACAAAACACCTACTTGCATGAGGCCCATGTACACAGAGCTGACGTGACTAACTGGTTGGGGAGATGGTGAATTTTAAACCACAACGATGCAATACATGTTGACTGTGCATGATGCTCTTCATACTCACTGTCATTCCCATTGGTTTGGACTCCAAGTCACCGTGGTTTGGACCCTTTTCTACCCAGCAGCAAATCCTATGCAGTATCCACATATCAACCTTAAAAAAAAATGAAGGTTTTCAAGTTTTCCTCCTTATTAAACCCTAGATATTTCACTGATTCCTTCCTCTTTCACCCTGTCCAATAAATTTTTTAATGCCATCCTACTGCCCCACTAGGTTTTAGATTCTTTTAAAAGGCTCCTTCATGACCTTTCCTGGATCTGCAGTATCTGCTATCATACTATCAGGTTCCAGATAAGACTGCCCAAGATGTGCCAAAGCAGCATCTTGATTATTTTGAATTAAAGAAACAGTCAACAAATGAGGAATATCTAAACCTTCCTTCTTCCTAAAACCTTTCTCTGACTGTTCTTTTTTTCTCTGGAATTAGAAAATAAATATGTGAAAGGTACTCTATCTTATACAGAGATGGAGAGAAACCTTTAACTTCAGAGATAGGGTCCGTTGTATAAAGAAGTTCCACTCAGCTCACTAAATTATCCAAATCAAAAATTTCAAGAACATCTCTGTCCCATTATTCATACATTTACTTCTTTTTTGTCTAAAGCCCATACAAACTCCCTATTGTGGCCATGTATTATGTTCCATATATCTTATTGACCTCCATGCACACAAAATTGAATTTACTTTGGTAATCTCTCATGTCAATTCACACTGGGCCAGCCAAAAGAGGTCAAAGGAGATGAGGAAAAGGGTTGTCTAAAAATTTTCCCTATATTTCATTGACAAAATTGGGACTCAATTATTGTCTCTTGAGTAAATGTGCTAACTTGCAGGAAATGATATTGGCCTCCAACATATTTGTGTGTGTGTGTGTGTCAGTGTGATGTGTTAACATCATGTGCAAGTTTATAAAAAATTGAGTTTTTGAGAAGAGAAACACAGACTAAGAATTGAGTTAGCCAGCCTCCTCATATTAGCATTCTCTACAATATTCTGCTACTACATTTGCTTACTTATAAATACATTTAATAAATTTTCTTATCCAACTTCCAGTATAGAAAACATTGCTATAGCTTTTCTCAACAAGTTATAGTAAAGAGGAAAAATTTGTGGAAAGTCATTTTCTACTGAAAATATTCCCATGCAACTACATCCTTGTATGTTCATTGGTGTGCAAAATTCTCTACATTGGTCATGTTACTTACTATTGAGATTCAAACATATAATCTGTACTTGGAATCAATTCTAAACCAAAGTAGGGAAAGGAACTAATAATTATTGATGGCAATTTAAGCTTCAAACGTCACTTTCATATCACTCAGTCTAATAATCTATACCCAAACTTTTCCTTGGGTAAGACAGCAAAGACCTGGTTCTCCAACTGCTGCATTTCATTTTTCTAATGAAAATTCTAGAGAAAAGTTTTTAAATATTTCAAAATATGTCATTGCAAATCTGTTTACCTTTTTTCTAGAGATATTTAGTAGTTGCACCAGAGAATAGACCTTGTGATTTCATTATCACCAATCATCCTTTTCTGATTCATGAATTAGTTTCATATCCAAAATGAAATACTTTTACTGAACTATTCACACTGCTCAAAACCTGACAAACTGAAAACAAAGTGTCATCTTGCAGCAGTTTCTGTGCCTCTAGGTTGATCATTCCCTGATACTCTCAGGTGCTATCAGCCCTCAAAAGTGACATTACCCTTTGTCCTACAGCCCCCAAACCCAAACTCCTACATCACATCCTGCAAACCCATATCTACCCAAACCTTCCCATGATCTGCATCTTATGACTCTTCTGCACAGTTACAAGTCATATTTTCATGATAAAGTCACTTCAGAAATGCATTCTTTGAACACTCAACTGATCTATTTGTACAAGTTCTCTACCGGTTTATGCCTGACAGTGTAAAGCCATACTTAACTAATTGTCTGGTCACATCCATTGATTGCTTTCTTCCTTTCCTCTTATTTTATGTCAGGAAATGAATCAAATATATTAAATTTTCTCCTAAACTTATTCATCAGAATCTTCAGATGTAGAGGCAAGTAATCTGCATGTTTTGAAAGAACATGGAATAACTATGATACATTTGAGAATATGCCACCAAACCCAATAAAGGATTCATGCAACAATTGAAATTAATTGTGCAGTGTATATGTGAATGTGTTAATGCATTTTTGGAAGGAGGATGCCTTTCTCTTGAAAGATTATCAACAGTATCTTTGAAAATGGGACAGGTGAATAGATGGATTCATTAAAACTTGGAGGGGTTATTAGTCCCTTGAATTGAGGTCAAAATAGAAACACAGCTTATATGGAACTTGTAAGGCCCCTTTATGGAAACTCCAAAAGAAATTCTGCAGTAACATTTATTCATTTTTAAAAACTAAAATACTACTATTTAACAATATTTTACAATACTCTAAATTCCAGGAGGATATCTTCTTACCTCTAAACATGTATAAATGGATCCAAATTCTCATCATGCACACTATCAAATGATCCCTGCTACCTATTTCTCCCATTTATGCTTCTATATCAGTATCTATTTGGACCATACATTCTGTTCCACAACTACCTTTCTCATCATTTACCCTGACAACTGTGCAGTTAAATAGGCCGGCCCTATTCATAGGCATTTGCACAGGAAGGTCAATATCTATGTGCCATCCTAACCACCAATAACCCAGTGCTCAGTGCTGTATTTACCCTGAGGAGGTTATCTTTCCTAATTCACATAAATGTAATTCACATGCTATATTCCATTCCCACACCTTTCCCCAACTAGGGTGAATAGTATCTACAGATTCAAAAATAAGTAATCATGTAAAGCCAATGTTGATACCATGAGTATTCTAATGAGTATAATGTTGTAAGTCTACTTCTACACATTAAGCACAATAAAGGCAAGTCAGATTGAAGATAATAAAGTAACTCCATGTTTAATGATCAGTAATCTCTATGGTATGTAATGATTTTTGATAACTTAAATTTCCATTTGATTAATTTTTCATCTGTAAAACTGTAGTAGAAAATTCACTCACATGACAATTGGCAGTTGGGAGAATTAAAGATATACTGTACATGTAAATACTTTGTAGGATCCTACAAACTATATGAGCATGAACTGGAATTATTACTAATAGTATTATAATGAAAAGGGAAGGGAAAAGTGCTTAGAACTATGCACTGAGAACGTCATGTCTTTGATTTTAAAGAGCTTGCAATTCAGACAATCAATACAAATCATTTACCATCAATTAGAGTCAAATAAGTTCCAATTGAGTTAACAATAACAGCAAAACTACAATGGTTAGACTGAAATAGTCCAAAAAGCTCATGGATGAGTTAGAAGCTAAGGACTACTTAAAAGATGACTAGAATTTTGGGTAAAGTGAATGGGAAGAAAATCTGAAAAATGTCATTTTAATTAAATTTTTTCAAGTTTTTCTTCTAAGGATTTTTCTAAATATTAAATAGATCTCTTACCATCACAGGCAATGTCATTAGATGCATAGCATAATGAAATATTCAATAATTAGCAAATCAGAATTAATAAAAGGCAACTAGAGGAAATGAGAAATCAAATTGAGTAAAGAGTCGCCTTGCCATTTCCCATTGTGAATAACAAAGAGTTTATTTAAAATTTAGTATCAACTCAATTTTAATTATATATTTTCAAATCTCTTTACTGTTGTCATCAGCAATCATACTGACCACAATTTTTAATAAATTCATACTCCACAGGAAATCTATACTTTAATTCTGTTAAATGAGAAGGAAAAGTATATGGAGTTCATGACCCAAATATCCCCACAGTATTATGGTGATCACAGTCATATCAGATTAATATAACAGTAACATAGTGATTATTACTAGTAGCCTAGATAATTCATACTCTGTGGCACCCATTTATTCTGACAAAAAAAATATTTCTAGGAAGTAAAAGAAACTTTAATCATTTATCAAGGTGTTATATGAGAATACATTCTAGAAACCTCAAATATTCTCCTGCACTGTTTATTTCTTTAATCTTCTCGATTTATATATATATATGTAAACAAGATACTTTTTAGTGAAATGCTGATCTAGAGTCAATTGAATTAACTAGAAATACTACCCAATCAATTGAGCTGCTAATTCTTTAGTTATTACAGCAAAAAGTTTTAAAAGAAGTTATAATATCTAACTATCCTTATACTCTGTTGAGACCATTGTATCAAATACTATGAGAAAACTATAAAAATGCTTGTTGCTCAGTGAAGGAGATATACTCATATGAAGGAGAATTCAATGAATACTTTCTAAAAATCCATGGGGGTTGCATAACAAAGCTTTCCTATTGTTCCCAAAATCATTGTCCTCTGCCTCTTATACCCATCATCAAATATGACTTTTCTCTCTCAGTAATTTTATATAAGTGCTTACAATGGTGCCTGCAGTTTTTGCGATGCTAAAGTGCATTTTTCCTAACTCTTAAATTTGAAATAAGTGCTTCTTTATTATAAATATCAAGGTGCAACTCAGTATTTCTATTACAGTTAAACTTACTACATCTATTAAACATGTCTAGAGAAAGCAAGTAAAAGACTAAGATAGGTAACAAGGAAAAAGAAGGTCTGAAACTGGTAAGTCTAAAAAAATGCAAAATGTCATGCAACTTTCCACCATGGTTTTTTTGTTTGTTTTCTTCCCTCATAAGTCACTGTCAACTTTCTGGTCCATATATTAATGAATTTAACAGTAGCATCATCAATAAAAACACAGTTGTTATTCTCAATATTAACAAATAATATAATTATAAGCCAAATTACTAAATGATTTTATCAATTTCATTTTAGAGATGAAGAATTTCATGCTAAACCAGCATTTAAAAGCAAATCTATCTGACTCTGAATTCCAGACTCATTTCTTTCTCCTAAATTATGTTCTAAGCACATTACTGTATATGTTAAGTTTGTGAGAATATTTTAGTATGAAATTACTAACATTTGTCTACTAATTATAATTTTAAGTTGGTCATGTTCTTAAGCATGAATATTTTCATTACCCAGATATTCTGATAGGAATATACTTCAAAAATCATATATAAATGGAGAGAAGGTGGCTATTATACAAAAACCGGACATAGAAATCTTTGAGTTAAAGTGAAAAATGCTAAATTTCATTTTTCTATGATATATCAACATGGACAATGAAGACACTATGTTTTATAAATGTGTTTGCTGATTGAGAATTCCATAAGTTTCTGTAATAATGAAATCCAGCGCCTGCTTGAAATTATCCCTGCAGTCAGATGAGAGTGGGATAGAAGAAAGAAAGTAGATTTCCTTCAGGAACAATATATGTTTCATCAAATAAACAAAGAAGTCGAGCTCTAAATGCTGGGTTTTCAGCTTCCCTGAGATGTTTAAGATTTTCAGAAGATGACAGGTTCTGATGTTATCATTCTGAACTTAACCTTCTGACACAGCCTTATAACACAGCGTGCACAGGGAATGCGGCAAGAGAAATGACATTTATTGATTGTTCTCTACATAGCGCGACTAAGCTCTTTATATACGTTACCTTGAATGATTCTCACAAGATTTGTTATCAGCCTGTGGAAAAACATTAAACCATCTCTTACCACAACTTGAAGAGAAGGAAAGAAAGACTGTTACTACATCAACATATAATGAGATACACAATCATGCTCTGAAGAAACTAAATATGTCCTACATACCAACATGACTCAAACTGACAGAATTTTATTCTGATTAGAATAAAAGCATCCATACATCGCTCTCCAAAGGAGGGGGAAAATGTTGATAAGGTGATTATTCATGCAACAAAGGAAAATCGTGTGAGCTATTAGGCAGTGACACACAAATATGGACCAGGAGTGTGTCTTACAAAACAAGCAAGCTCTCCTGGCCCACAGGTAAGGCCTCCAGGAGGTGGATAATAGGACTCCAGTCTCAAATGCATGTCCCCCAGATGTCATATCCTGTCTCCATTCAGCAACTAATCTAACTCTCCTTTTTCAAAGTCAGTGTTCCACAAACCTTCAGTTATGATTTGTCTTTGAAGATGTGTCCTCTGTGGGTAGGAAATCAGACACATGTGGACATTTTGAAAATTCCTGTCAATGTGGCAGTTTTGTTTTTATAAAAATATATTTCTAAAGATTAAAATTATATTTTGGCTCAGGCATGGTGGTGCATGCCTGTAATGGCATGTCTAGGAAGCTGCAGCCGGGGCCAAGGATCATGGTTCAAGTTCTGCCAGGGGCATGTAGCAACACCTAGTTCCAAAAAAATACAGCTGGGCATGGTGGCACATGCCTGT
Organism: Uropsilus gracilis; assembly: GCA_004024945.1. Lineage (NCBI taxonomy): Eukaryota > Metazoa > Chordata > Mammalia > Eulipotyphla > Talpidae > Uropsilus > Uropsilus gracilis. The sequence continues at coordinate 48,865 of PVHY01010031.1, forward strand.
AATCCCAGCTACCTGGGAAGCTGGGGATTGCTTGCGTGTGTGGTACCCCGGGCAACTTGAGCCTGTGGTTCCATGGGCAAAAATAGCGAGACCTCATCTCAAAAAAAAAATAAAATTATATCTTGTTTCATTAAAATACAAAAATATATAATAAAAAATTAATTCTAATTATTATTTTTAATGAAGTATCTTTCTCATATCCTCATTCATTTTTGACACCCTCAAGTGCTTCAACATAGCTTACCTACCATGGAAGCACCATAGTCCATCACTATGGTCATTTGTACCCTTCCACCCCCCCTCCTCCAGTTTTCGCCTTCTCCTCCTTTATCCTTCTCCCCACTTGGAAACTCATATCTATGTGTAGCTTTCAAGTCTTATACACAATGGAATGTTACTCAGTGATCAAAAATGATAAACTTGTGCCCTTTGTGGCAACATGGCCAAAGCTGGAAGGGATTGTGCTGAGCAAAACAAGCCCAAAGGGGAAAGATAAATAGCAGATGGTGTCACGTAAGAGAAATCAAACAAGGAGTCAGATAAAAACTGCTTTAAACTGTATCTGGATTGTGGGCTATTTTCCCAAGGCTGCTCATGGGAAGAAAATGAACTGGTTGCAATGACAGCTTCCAGTCAACAAAAAGTTTGATTTTCCATGGGAAACTGATGAATCATTGAGATTTTATGCACTGGCCTCCTCTTTGTTCTTGTGAGAGCATCCTGAGAAGAGAAAAAGCAACAACGCATTCTGAGATTACAACCTACACATTAGCCCTAGGGATAGGTATTTGCATCCTGAATCAGGTGCCACAATGCCTTATTCTTCTTCTGTTGGCTTTCCCTCAGCTTTCCTCTTATAAAGACAAGTGTGACTGCACATTGGTCCCACCAAATGATATGTAATAACCACTCCCTCTGAAGCTGTTTAATTTGATCACATCAGCCAGATCTCTTTCATATAAAGTATCACCCAAAGGTTCCTTGTATGAGGACCTGGGCATGTTGAGACCATTATTCAGCCCACCGCACATCTTTTGAGAACTTTTCAAAGAATGAGTCCAGATATCTTTCGATATGTGTTGGGTGGCTATTCAACATTTTTTTTAAATTCTACAAACATATTAGTCAGACTAGCAGAAGAGAGGATTCATTGCACATGATAAAATGAATCTGGATTAAACAAGTCCAAGAGTAAACAATGTACATGAGGCACTCAAATATTAATGGGAAGCCTTTATTTGATTGTCTCAGGTTGATGAATACAGAGAGAAAATAATGTTACTGGAGCCCAGTCAGAAAAAGAGCCATAGGAGTGTCTGCCTGACAAGAACATGGACAGAACAGGATACATAGACCTAGCACCAAAACTATGGGTTGGAGGAGAATATGGAAGAAATACCTGTCATTCTCTCTCCACTTGCTACTTAGTCTCCTACTGATCAATCCCATCCTGAAGTCAGTGAGCAGGGGAGCTCAGGGCCCTACTAGCACAGAGTTCAGTGCCCCTTGCACAAAGCAGGGCAAAAAAAAAAAAAAAGCGTAGTGGAAAAAGGATGCATACTTGGCAAGTGGGAAGAGAGATGCATACTTGGCAAGTGGGAAGAGAGATTGGCAGCAAATGCATAATTCCACTTACCTGCAAAAATAAAAATTAGTTTCAGAAAAATAAGAAATTCATTCAAAGTAACATGACAGGTGGCTAACCTAAATTATGACACCATAACTGAAATCTATTTTCTTTCACTCACTGTTTGCTCCTTTATAGCATCTGGAGTTGAGCTTGCCTCCTTTTTTATATTTGCATCTGAATTACTTAACAATGATTAAGTGAGGAAAACAGGAATCATTTCTGATTTTACAATCATTTAATATACTTTAATATACATGTTTATAATATGAAATTGGTTTGAGTCTCCTGCCCACACCCTCATTCTTGCTTCTCCAGCTTCTCCAGCTTGTCTAATTAAAAAAATGTTTAAGTGTTCAATCATTCCTTCTCATAAAAAAAAGTGAATTCTAGATTTCTCAATTGCAATTCTATGTTAAAAATGTTTGTTTCTTCTGCAATGAGTCCTAAGTATGTTCTTGCATCTCTGTGTTCTCAGAGACATATTGGTTTATGCACGAATCTACAAATAGATCACTGTACTCTTAGTTTGCCTGATCGCCACATTGCTCTGGAAAATTATTTTAACTAGTAACTCATTTCTTCCAGGCAGAGTTAATGTACACAGCATGCTCTCCTTCAGAGCACTGCCCTCATCTTTTCTGAACTGAACCCACTGCTTATCCACTCACTGAATCACTGTCCAGGATACTTCTACAGGCAACCTTGGCTCTTCACCCCCATCTCATATAGCTCCAGTCACCACCATCCTAACAAGTCTGCACTGAGCAGCACTAAATGTGCTGCTTTGGAAATCAAAGCATGGCTCCAGACCCCATGCACCATTCGCAAAGCACCTTTCCCCTTGCCCTTCTCCTGACACTGCCTTGCAGCCAGAAATGTTCCCAGAAGAGAAGGGGAAAGAAGCAATCAATTGCATCTCTAAACAGAAGATGCCATTGGCAAGGAGGTAGCATTCAACCACTACCCACCACCGCCAGGGAACCACAGGCTGCTGATTAAGATACCTGTTTGAGCCAGATTGATCTGTCAGTCTGCTGTGCATGCAAACTAGCTACCTACCCTCCCTCTCCTTGCTGCTTCATTCCTCTCCCAGAACCAAGAGCACTTTAACAGGAAAGTGATGCGTGGGTCTGCAGAGAGCTTAAAAGGAATTACTGACTGCTAATTGTTCTCCGTGAATCAATTAGGAGAGATATCATAGAAATGGTGATATGAAATTAAAAATCCCCATTAAGTCACATTCACAGAGATTCTAGTAGCCTTGCTCCCAAGGCATAAATTCCTTGACTGAGTCCAGCTGCTGACAATCCTGATGTTTTCCTGACACTAGGGACCTGTAGCACTTGCACTGCACACACAAACTGGGAACTCGAGGCTACATGACAGGCCTGGTAAAATTATTCAGGACCTCACCAGGATGGGCAACTCCCATGCTGATACCATTTCTAAGCCTCCTGGTATATATTAAATATATTCATAGATATATAAACCTAGCAAATACATAGTATATACAACCATAAGTGCCAAAGCAAAGTTTACAAAGTTGTAGCAAGTTGTGAAAGTTTATGTGAACAGGCTCTATATTTTCACTTTATTATGATCTATCCATATAAGTAGACTAGTTAGTATCTATTGCACTCATCTGTACTATAGAACAGTGCACTATTGTACTCACCTCCAGGAACTGGATCCATCACGGTGAGAGAGGAAGATAGTAACTGGCATTTACATCTTACTCAATAAGTCCATGTAATGTATGTCATTAAACTTCCCTCCACTCTGCAGTGTACACATTGGCCACATTCTATAAATGACGTTAAGGCTTACAGAAATCAAATCTAAGTTTGGGCCACTAGTGAATAGCAGAGCTGGGATTGGAACCCTGTGATTTGTTCTGACAGGGAGACAGAGAAAGATAGCGTACTCCCTGTCATTGGTAATTTACAATTACAGTGTGGAAATAAGACATCCACAGGTAAAAGGTTGCGTGAACCATACAGGAAATGTCCAGGGTGATAAAAATGACTAATTCCAAAAAGAACAGCATAAACAAGAAGTGCTGAGGACCCAGCGAAAGGAACTTCCTTTCTTTCATGCTCACAAGCTTATTGTCTGAATTTCTCTTCTCCATTTTCTCTCTCTCTTTTTTTTAGGTGTTTATATCCACCACAAACTTCTGGGCAATTTCTCTTCCCCATCATCTTGTCATTTACCAGAGTTTATGATCTACTTGGCCTCTGACAGTTTCTGCGAATTCAATACTTTCCACCTGCCACAGACCATATTTTCCTTCATTTCACTGAACTCTTTCCAACAGTCTTATATCTTCCTGGAACTGCTTCTGTTCACCAGGCAAAAGGAGGAAAAACAGTTCAAATGAAACCAGGGATCATGTAAAGAACCTGCAGGTTCTCCTTCCCCTTCTGTACACCAAGGGAGGGATATTTAATCCCAAATATTTCTCAGGAAGAGTACAGCTTAAAATGCACTAGCAACCTATCACTCAGTGGCACATGCAAGGTAGGGTAGGAGGGAAATAGAGTCAGGAAAAGCAATATAGAATCAATAAAACTTTCCAGTGGTCTGCAGGGAATTTAGAAAACCCTTTAATTCTTTAAATCATGAATATTTTGGGTATTATTTCAGATCTCTGTCCCTTTCTAGAAGAAAGCCTGGTTTCTTTCTATATATTAGTTCTGCAATAGTTAATATATTACTGAGAAGGATGAAATCTCCCAAACTTACATTCTAAAAAAAGAAAAAATATATTGATATATTGTATATTATAAAATGGGGCTAAGTATATTTTGACTATTAAAAATGTATTTATACCCTCCCTTCTTTCAAAAGAGAGCCCTCAGCATTTTATATTATATACATGTAAGCCTAACAGTGTGAGAATGTGTAGCTATTATGACAAAGCAATAACTGAGTTTTTCAGAAGCCAAAGCAAAAGGGAAACAGAACAATGTGTGAACTGTTATTACTTTATAATAAAGGACATGATATTTGCATGAATGATTACTTTTGTATTGCTTCCATATTAACAGGCACTTAACTAAGTGAATATTTTCTACAAACATCTAATTTAATTGTAATAGCACTAGGATAGTACCAAGATAGTAC